>VZZY01012173.1:0-39215 GCA_013400335.1 Eurystomus gularis
ATGATTCTATTATTCTATGAATCCTTGGGATCACCTATAAATTTAGGAATGCAGAACACTCTGAATCCTCTGTATACCATCTGTTATATTTTGCACTCAGGGCAGAGCTGCCATTTAGAAGGGCCTAGACAGGCTGAAGGAACAGGCCAAGAGGAACCTTATGACATTCAATGACTACCAATGCAGTCTCACACCTAGGAAGGAAGAACACCTGGAACAATATAGGCTGGGAACCAACCGGCAGCACTAAATCTAACTGAACCTCCATCACTCTGCTATTGTTTTTCTGTATGTGAAAAGGCCTTTGATTTAAAAATAACAAGACATTAGATCAAAGACTTTCTTAAAACAAACTGTATCATGTTTATGCAAATAAATTTAGCATTGGTAAATCTCTGTTAAATAAGGACCCTTTTTTTTAACCAAACCAAAGTTTAACTAGATAACACAAACACATAGATTTCAAATACACTAAAAGTAACAGGCCAAAAGTGTGAAGGAGATATTTTCAAACAAGGGTGCAAATGGAATTATTCAAAAATTCCTATGGCTTGGGTATTTCAATATGAAAGCTTAGTGATTACAAAAAAAAAAAGCTGTTAGTACTTTTCCTTAGGGCAAACAACGCTAATCATTTATCTCACGATTATCACTTGCATCTGAATAAATGAAAAAAAAAATTGGCTGAGGACTTATGAAACAGAAATAATCAAGCTTTAGCAGCAACCATAGGAAGATGAGCCAAACCAGGCTTTTGAAATAGGAGTGGTAATGGCAAGAAAATGTGAAAGGTAGTCTGTGCAACAAATCAAGAGTGCAAGCAGTGATAAAAGGAATATGGAGGAATATGTGGACATGAAGCAGATAAAGAGAAATGGAGAAACTGCAGGCAAACACTGAGATGAGCCAAATTTACCTAAATTTATCTAAATAAAGACATGTATATATAAAGACATGGATATAGGAAGCTGATACTCTGCTTTATTATAACCCATGGTTCACAAGGGATAACCTAGATCAGATCTAGCTCAGTTCTTCACTTTCAAGAATGTATTTTATTGTCTTACTCGATGTTCTAAACCAAGCTCTTAAAAATACTAAATACAATGTTTCATCCTAGAGATATATTTTTAACAATAAATGAAACGGAGTACAGGAAATCTGCTAAAGAAGACAGAATTTAAGAAAACCAAGATATGATGAAAAAAATACTTATATTGAATTTATCGTATCCTGAAGCAAGAAGCATAAACTTTAAAATAATCACAAAAAATAATTTGATCACAGCTGATTTTTAAGCAATTCTTTCAATTCTCCAGGTACTTCCTAGTTTTCAAATTACTTCTATAAACATCTGATAAAGGTTTTAGTACTTACTTATATATGCCTCAGGAGATTATAATGAGCTTTGTTTACGGTATGGCCCTCATAAGTTTCAAATCGAAAATCCTTTTTCATTGAATTGAATGTGTTTTATTAGCTGTGGAAGCATCCATAAAGTGGTAAATTGCATTAGGTTTTCCTCTCCAGTGGTATATTTATCACCCTGAGATGCTTTACTATAGAGAATCCTATTTGGGGAAGGGCAGGAGGAAGAAATGAAAAAAAACTCAGGCTGTTTTCCTTCAGTATGATAATGTATTGCTTTCTAGAAGAGTCAAATATTTTCAATATATAGTGAATACATGGGAAATGCAATTTGATCTGCTTTTACACAAAGCCATTGCTGTGTTCTAAATTTCCTCTGACATTTTGACCTCCTAAATCACTTTCCGTAAGACCCTTTCACTGTTATAGAATCCTTTATCAGTATGTTTGTCCTCTCTTTGTTGATTGCTTGCTTTTGTTTCCCATGTTGTAAAGTGTGCTACCTTTTGTTACATTTCCTATTACCATTACTACAGAGGATAGACAGCTGTGCTCTTCTCATCTTCACAAAAAGAAAAATATTCGTTTACATAAACATGACACTGTAGCCTTAAATTGTAGATTACAGCAATGTGCTCAGAAGATTATGCTTTAAACTGAAGCAGTAGATCCTGAGCTTAAATTGTGTATAATAACTGAGAAAGATATTACATTGTGGTATGAAAACGGTTCATAATCCTCCAGCCAGTGCTTGAAACACAGGGGTTTGACCTAATAGTAATAGTTTAAATTAGCCATATCTAAGTACATCACTCCTGAGAAATTTTCTCTTGCCCTAACTCAAATTTAATTGAATTTATCATGGAATATTTTGTATAAGAAACTAAATAGTAGCACAATATTATCTGTGAAGCCCTTATCACTTTATGTCTTCTACTGATTCCATATTACCTGAATATGATATGCCTCAGAAGATACTAGAACATTCAATTCCACAAGCAATGACCCATAGCTGCATCTGAGTGATAACTTTAACAATTGGTGTCAAAGGACATTTTAGCAGGCACAGCACCACTCAGAGGTGAGGTTGCTACTTGCATGGGTTGATTTAAATTAAAATAAATATGGCAAATAAAAACTGCCTACAGTAAAATATCATAGAGTCTTCTCTCCAATAAAATAATAAAGCTGGAGGAAGTTAGGTTGAAACATCTGAAACCCATCAATAATTTTACAGACTGTCAAAGAAAGAACAAAGTAAACAATCTCAATACTGAGTAGCAAGCAGAAAAGAAAACAAATGTTTGGAACTACTAAAAACATACTGCAAAAAAAGATAACAAGATTAAGCAATTGTCAAAAAACCACAGTTTGGCCTTTAATATTGCGGGCAATTCTGGTCCCCTCAACTCCAAAAAGATATGGTAGAACTGGAAAAAGCTCAAAGAGCAAAACAAATAACCAAAGGTATATATTTATGGAGAGAGTAAGGAAATAGATACACTATTGATCCGTACTTCTAACATAGAAACTAGAGGGAATCACCCATACTAGGTAAGAGCCCTGTGGAATTCACTGCTAAAGGATGCCATGGATGCTAACAGGACCAAGGGGATATAGAATAAATAGATGGAAGAAGAAGAAGAAAAAAATCAATAGCAGGTTACGAAATATACAAAACTGCTTCCATCTCAGGAAGTTACCCCAGCTGAAAACAACTCAAGGTCAGGAGAGTTCTGTGGAGAACTTCGTAACAAGACACGCAGTATTAGATTACAGCAACAATCCATACAGCCCAATATTTGGTCTCCAGAGCAAGTGATCCATGCAGTCCAATATCGAAAAAAGATAAGAAGATGTTGGTTCAGGAAATCACGTATCTCCTCTAAAGCTTATATTTTCTTGTTCTCTTACTGTGAGGATGCTGGGGTAGACCATTGGTCTGACTAGAGATATTCAGCTTTTGTTAAAATCCCATTTGCAAAAGGAGTCACGTTCCACTCTACTGAAGGAAAAGATAGAGGAGCTCCTCACTTTATACCTGTTCATTGGGATTTTCTGAGAGGAAAATTAAGACTTCAGTAGAAAGATTTTAACAAGGTCTACCAGTTCAAAGTCACTAAAACGCCATCAGCAATCTCCCATTCAGTTTGCTTGTCACTGCATTTATTTGCTTTTACTGTAGAGAACAGCTATATTCTTCAGTAATTAACACTGCTTGGCTATAAATAAGCTCCTAGCGACATTCAATTAATTTTAAAATTTCTGCTGGATTTGGCAGCATGATAGTTAGTAAATTTCACAATTGGTCCCCTTTACAGAAAGGCCAGTAGGTATACAAAATTCCTCTTAACTAAGTAAGACCCAGTCACATGAGTTTAAAATGGAGTTACTATATCAGACTGAGGTTAAAAGTATCCACATAAAATGAGAAAAAAACAAGAGACGTTGAAAAGAAATATGAAAGATCAGGTAAGTAACAGACATTTCCTCAAGAAAAGGAAGGCAACACACATAAAGAACACCTCAGTAAATTCCCTGGTTTAACTACTCTGCAACCTACAAAACAAATGGCTGTACTGTGGCACAATCACAAGCTCTGACCTTTATGGAGTTTCTTATACTAGATGCCATTATGTAAATCAAAATTTCAAAATAAGACATATAAATCTTAAAAATGCTTCAGAGACTGATGTGACTAATTAATAAATTATTTTTATACTTTTATTTGTATTTCTACCTTAAGCTATAGGACTGGTCCTTTTTTGAATAGTGTAAAAGTTTTATCTGTCCTCAGGTAAAACCATGACAGTATTTCCTGGAAAGTTAAGCTCCCATTTACTGTTTTTATGGGATCAAGTTTTGCAGGTCTTAAAGATTTGTTCCTTTTTCCTGTTGTATCTCAGTAATGTTTCTCCCCTTTGCAGCCAAATATTGTGTGATACTTATTGAAACAATCAGGAAAAAATGAGGTAGGTTATAGAAATTTTTCTTTGAAGTGTTATTAGTGTCCAACTCATTGACAGCTGCTGATTAGTGCAGCTTCCAGTCTCAAAACAACATGCATGCTTCAAAGTCATTACACATCACGTCAGGTTAAAACAGATCTGAGATGGAGGTTTTTTCACAGTAAAGTGAAAGAAAATCCGAACTGTTACTCAAGTTCAGCATTGTTTCAAACTCCATACATATTATTTTACCTGACATATTACTTACTTGCTTTGTTTTTCCATACTTGCTATCCTGAGACTTTCCCATCGAGAATTAAGCAGATTCATTTGTTCCTGGATTTCATTTTCCTCATCATCTGAAAGTTTTCCAGCTGTTAGAAGTTGACTTCCAACTTGCAAAACATTACCAACACGTCCTTGGTGAGCTGTTAACTCCATCATAAAACCCTGGCAATAAAAATAAAATCAAATTTTAAATTTGATTCTCTGGAAAGAAAGAACAGAGTTTTGAGAAATATCTTCAATGCCAAGACTTTCAACTTTGCTTTTTATTTTTTTAAAGTTCTCCCCAAACCTTGTAACACAGAACAGAAATAAACACACTCACTTTCTTCATAGGGCAAAAAAAGTTGCCTAGCCTGGAAAAAAGAAGGCTGACGGGTGATCTTATTGCTCTCTACAACTACCTGAAAGGAGGTTGTAGTGAGGTGTGTGTTGGTCTATTCTTCAAGGTAACAAGCACAGGTCTTCCAGGACAAGAGGAAATTATCTCAGTTTGCACCAGGTGAGGTTTAGGTTGGATATTAGGAAGATTTCTTCACAGAAAGAGCTGTCAAGCACTGGAACAGGCTGCCCAGGGAAGTGGTTGAGTCACCATCCCTGGAGGTATGTAAAAGATGTGTAACGTTTTGCTTAGGGATATATTGTAGTGGTGGACTTGGCAGTGTTAGGTTAATGGTTGGACTTAATTATCTTAAGGGTCTTTTCCAACCTAAATGATTCTATTACTCTAGGATGCAGTCTCCAGTACTATCTTTAAAATCTCCAAATCGTAACTAAAAATCAACAAAAAGAATAAAATAAACTAGAAATATCTTTATTTTGTATTTTTACCTTATTATGGGTTACAAGCAGATAAATGACTACTGAAAGTTTAGTATAAACATATACCTCATGGGTGTGAAATTGTTCTTTAACAACTTCTACATCATTGGATATATCCCCTTGTGCTTGTAACGCATCTTCAGCAGAGAGAAGCCATGTGAGTACTTCTTCTAAAGCAGTTTGGTAGTTTTCAAGATTCATTTCAGACCCCATCCGGATGGTGCTATATTTTTTTTCTTCAACAGTTTCTAAAAACTGACCAAATAAAAAATTTTAAGAGTAATGCAAATAGCATCTGCTCAAACAATTCTATGAAGGAATAAACAGAATGGCAATTTCTGGTATTAAAAATTAGCTTTTAATAAAACAAAAAATTATCAGACAGCTAATGTGAGGAAGTACTTACTAGTATAAAATCAGTTAATTGACCAAGATCAGTTAAGATTGAGGGAAATAAAAGAGTCTCATATTAAATCAGATCTTTTAAACTAGAATTCAAAACTCCTACCAAGTATTCTGAACAGTGACAATTTTTAAATTATGCCTGCAGAGTGCTGTTATACACGCTTTTCAATACATGATTTTTCATTTCTAGTTTACTCTTTCTTATTTAAGTATTTTCTCTTTGAAATTAGAGGGAAATTTATTTCCCAGAGCAGCTAGTAAAGTTATATCATAAAAAAAAGCAGTAAGTTGCATGCTGACACTGTACAGAATCTATGGAAAACATGACATGAATCTATCCCCCAACCTTTTATACCACATGCAATGCTAGGCTTGAGTAACCTATAGACATTCATTTTGTGAAAACCATTCTAGAAAGTTGAAAAAGCTCAGAGATGCCATGCAAAATCATAACTTTTAAAGACCAGAAAAAAAGAATGTTACTGTTGATTTCTCTTTCCCACAAAGGCCACCCTTTTATTCTTTTTTGAGAAGCCAGGTGGCTTTTACAAGCACAGAAACCACCCTTCTACTGCTTAAAGTCAAGAGAAATCAACAAGTATTTAGTGATTAGTATAATAGTAGAAGATGAGGACAAAACAGAAGCAAGAAATACAGGTTTGCTAAAGAAGATATCATCCCATAAATTTTTCAAAAAGTATGGAAGTTTAGCTACTTTGCTAGAGAGTTAGTATAAAACCAATCCCTTTACATAAAAATATGTTTATGCTTTTATAAAAAAATGATACCGATGCACTCAATGTTTTTGTAGTTGGTAGGAATTGTCTCTACTGACATATTTGTGCCAATTAAACACATAAAGCAACTTCATTGTAGTTTAGAACAGAAAGTCAAAGTTTATCACTAGAACCAAAAGCATGAACTGTAATGAGATCACTTGAAATTTTCAATCTTCATCTTCAGAACAACAAATTCATGCTGAATTGTATAGATCTAATAATCACATGCAATTTACTTGAATCCTTCTGTGTGTTGCGATAACTAAACCACAAGTCATAAATTCATCACTGCTTATGCATGAAAAACAATGTTCAGTAACTAAATCCACATCAGAAATGCAGGATGGGAAATCTGACAAACTGTAATTTGGGTTTTTGGTTTAAAGAAAGTACTATCTTACAGAAATATAAACAATGAAGGACAGAAATTGTTCAGTATATACTCCTGCTGCACAAATTAATACTTGAATTGTGTGCAACTCCAGATTTCAAGGAGTATACAATCTAGTAAGAAATTACACCTAACCACATCACATTTCTGGAGCAAGAGAGTTTTTTGTAGCGTACAGTCTACTGTGGATATAGATAACCTTATCATTGCTTTTGCATGTGTAACAATTTTTTTTCTTTCTTTAACAATACTGCACAGAATATGCCCACATCTGATACATTAGAGAAGAAAAAATATGCTATAACAGCTGAGTGAGATTAGGGATATAATCTTTGCAGATATCTGTGATGAACTTTGTCAGCTGTTTAAAAATTCTCCAGCTGAAAATCCTTCTTTTTCTCGATGCTCTACAGAATATTGTCATGTGTATGACAAGTGTTTATCTAAGCACTCCCTAACAACTCTTCTCCTGAGGAATGACCACTCAGTATAATTTTGCCTAGTCATGTTGACTACCATTTTCACTACTTTCTCTCATTCTATCACAAGTATTATACAGAATTACATTGAAAAATCTTGGACTCATGACCTCTAATTGCAAAACGGTGCAGACTAACTTCTGATCTATTATAATAACACTTAAAGAAGTGTAAATAAAGGCAAACACCCTTAAATAAATGCAAACCAAACAAGTTTCTTGGGAGATATTCCAAACTATGTTTTCATTTTAAAAATGGTCATTTTCTGACATAAGGAAATCAGAAAATGGCTAGAGGAAGTATAATCAAAGAACTCTGCAGAATAGTGTCGGTAATCCTTTTATTTGGTAGAAAAAAGAGAACAACAACTACTCCATCTTCCCTCATATCTTAGAGCATTACTGCCAGCAGAGAGCTGGAATCAGTCATGAGGAATGCAAAGGAATGAATATCAGCTGTGCTTGAAATATAAATAGTTCAGAAAAGAAGAAAATATTCCTTTATTGATAACACAGTTGAATAATTCTCAACTGCTGAGGCATAATAAAGTCATTAGATCATTATGCCTTCTCTTTCCCCATGCATTTTCAGGAAAATAAAAAGTGAAACAAAGAATAATAATCAGAAACTGAAATAGTAGTAGCACCTTGTTATTCTACAGCACACTGAGCATGCAGATATTTGCATTCAGATTTGACAGTGACATACGCAGGGACCCCCTGGGATTGTCATATGAATTAAACCAAATCATCAGATGTAATTGATAAAATTAAACCACAGTTACACTTTCAAAATTGTGCTAAATTTCCTTCTTCATCATTAAGAACATTCTCTGTTAACAACCCAGAATAGAACAATGGCCACCTTGATCTGAAAAAAAGTCTACAAGCATTAAAAACATGCCTCAGAGTTGTCAGTTGGTTTTGACTTGACAAAACACATGTATTTTAATATCCACTGTTATTTTCTATGCTCACTACTTCTTCCAGTGCTGCTAGCTCCCTGAAAGTTAACTGTACATCCTTGCCCACCTTACATATGGAATGAAAAAAAAATCTACACTGAAATAATCCATGTAACATAAACAACAATGAAGACCCTGAATTTTATAAATTATAACAGTAGGCAAATCCTTTAAAAAAAACAAAAACAAAAACCACAAAGCAACTAAACAACACAAAGCCCACACCTCCTGTGAGCATCCTCATTTCTGAATTTACACGAAATCTTCTCAGAATTCCTAAAATACTGAGGAAAAAAATAGAATTTTAAGGCACTGCATACACTACATTGAGAACAGAGACATAGCGTTATTAATAGAGACATCTAATACAAGCTGTGACGGCTGTAGCAATAATTTTTTAAGAGAATGAATAACTATTAGGACACACTAAAGTTAAATTGTTATAGCCATATATTGCTAGAAAGGCTACACTTAGGAAAAAAGCTGCTTAAATATGGATGCAGTTTCATTCTTGAATCAAAAACTATTCTTAATGAAGTATTGAATCATTATACAAAAAGATGATTGGGTGCAGCCAAAGTAAAACATTTACAGAAAGTAATCTACAGAATAACAATTCATTCATAATAAGACAAATGTTAAGGGGAGAAACGACAAGAAAAATTCAGATGTTTGATGAAGTGTGCATCACATCCAACTAGGAATCAGTCAGACAGTCAGCTCATAGGCTCTTTTGAGAAATGGTCAGCCATTTCTGCATGGAAAATACTCCTAGTTGTTATTATAGACTGATGTAGAAGGGAAAAAATGGTCTGGACCCATATGTTGTCCTCTTGAATGTCTTTCTTTTTTAATTTGCTGCTGCACATAGAAGAATTCTATCTAGATGAAAAGTTAGGAATTGGAATTTTTACACACTTCACCTTCTGCTGGAGTGTGGGTGCTTGAAGACGCCAAGGACTCCTAAGCTTTTATTTAAAGTATAAGGAGAGGAAATACAAAGCCTTTAATGTTCAGAAGCCTAGAAAAATGAGGTTTGCCTGGCAGCTGTATTAATTAATTCACAGAGTTTAAACCATGAGCTTACAGCTGCTTCAGGGTAAGAAAGTGAAGGGAGAAAATGTTCCCCACCTACCATTGCATTTTGTTCCTAAAGGGAGGAGAAGGACTGGACAGATGTGTTAGTAAATTCTCCAAAAATGTTTATATTCTTAAAGACTGCTTCTGAGTTTCAGGAATTACTTGGGCAGTTTTAGAAAGTGGTTTTGCAGTAAAGATTTAGGGTTCATTCCAGCAGTCATCTACGTTATATATTTTCTTCCTTCAGAAACTGTCTCACTGTAAAAGACACAGAATCTGGTGCTAGACTTTTAGAACTTTAAAGGTCAGAGACATAAAATTTTGCAGAAGTATTTTTTTAGTAAAGACAAATTAAAGTCCAGAGTAGTTTTCTCATTTTGAAAATTCCCTTTGCAGGATTATAGCCTCAGAAAGTAGCACACATTATTTACCCTCTAACTATGCCTCCTACCAGGTAAGACTGTTAACATTGCTCATTCTCTCAGTTCCTCATTACAAAAGAATATCTTATGTGTCTTTTAAATTACCAAATTATAGCTGTTAAAAGGTTAAAGGCTAAAATATACTTTGCAATAATCAAATCTGTTTTCTTAACAGATAACAGACAATATTTCAGTCATTTCTGGTAATAAAACTAAGAAGAAACATTGGTCAGACTGTTATTATAATGTTAACTGCTTCCTTGTTCTGGCATTTTCATTTTACTAAGGATTTCAAAACTACTTTGTGAAGGAGAAATGTCTTGGGACAAGAAGATGCTTTTCTTTGCTATTCATATGAAAATCCACCAAGGTTTCACCTTATCATAAACCTGAAAAATTGCAGGTTGAGACAATTGCTCAGTTGAGGCAATATAAATTTTAGTACCTGAATTTCTCAGTGGTTCCATTTGTATTGCAGATGTTTCTACCTGGATGAGTTGGCCTGTCTTTGCAACTTTTGAAATGCAACAGATTATTAGTTCATTAAGTCAAAAGAGCTTAGGCAATGTGCACATTGAGAGGAAAAAAGCCAGAGGCAGGCAGTATGGATGAAAATACATTACAAAGGAAAGAAAATCACAGAATCATGCTGGAACTATTGTCAGGAAAGGCATAACAGAAAATTAATCTCTTCATCTCTTAAAATTAACCTCTCTCTTAGGTACAGTTGGTACATATAAAGACTGAAAAACACAAATAAGAATTTACTGGCACTAAAAGAAAACATATCTTGGAATCTGGAGTGTGGAAGTTGGCTTAAGTCAACTGAAAGCAAGTAAAAATAACTGCAACCAGCTGGGCTGGGGAAGAGACTAAGACTGGGAGGTTTGAGGACAGTTAAGACAATATTATGAGTTGAGAGACAGGAAACAAGGCTGCCAGCTACCTGGAATTTTCTAACAATTTTAAAACCGTTTCATTTTACATACATAGTCAAGTCAGTGGTTCACTAAAAGATTTTCTATTTACCTTGCTTTCTTCAACACACCCATACTTTGAAAAAATATCAAAGCAGGTTTTGGTTAGTAGCTGCTTGATCATTTTTCCACAAAGTATATCAAAACATACTGGTTTTAATAACCCTCTAGGGAAATCTTTTAGCCTGTATTTATTTAAGGTTCTTAGTTCTACTGAGTTTTTTGTTTCAACTATAAAATGTATTGCTGTTTGAAGTATTACTGATGACAAGACACACAATTCTTGCCTCTCTAAGGAAGGTACTTTTTATTCAAGCATTCAAGAAGCATGGCTCCAAGCAGTAATGTGACTTGATATGGATGTGTAAATCAACCAACTGTACCTGAATGGAATTACTTTCACCATACAACTACAAGAAAATGATGATTTCTTCCTGTTGAAATGCCTAGTCTATCCACCATTCTTCAGTTCTCCCCTTTTCTGACCCAAGAACAAGGCACATTCTAAGGGGATATGTATTTCAGGTGCTGTCATGTTACACAGTAGACTGTGAGGTCATTTAGCTTCTACACAACACATAAATAAAAGTACTCTTCACATAAAGAAAGATGGTTTTCACCTTAGGATAAATATTCAGTATTAACTAATGACTTCACAGAACTCTACAGTAGCAAATGTTAAGAGAGTCCTAAATGTATATCACAGGTCAAGAAGCCTGGGGTCTGTTCCCACTAGTGCTATCAACAAGGTAACTCCAGATCAGCAAATTCAGTTCCCTTGACAAATGTCTACTGTGTTTTATACTGTCATGTATATTAAAAAAAATGAATGCATGTCATAAAGAAGATTGAGGAAATATGCTGACTTTATTCCTTTTCTCTCTGGCAAGAGACAGACAAATGGAGAAACAGACATCAAAAGCTATTTTGCTAGAATACAATTGGAGATTTAAAGATAAGACTATAGAAATTCAGGCCAGGATTAAAAATTTAAGCAACACCCCCCCCCCCCCCAAAAAAAAAAAAAAAAAAATCAAGCCTATTTTCATTTTCATAAGCACTTAATCATGAATTCCACAGCCTTATAGATAAAAAAACTATGAAAATGTATATTTACGGCTCCATCATTCTGGAAAGAAAAGTAGCCTTCTCTTCTTAGCATCTTGTTTAGTTGTTACTATCTCTTCCTTATTTATTTTATTTTCTCTTTCTTCTGCTATTGCTGTCAGCAAAGTAAGTGTTATCTCATAGCATTTTTCACTTTATGTCAGTCATATGACTATCATATTCTTACCTGTCTCTGACTTTATGAAAAACTGTTTCTCCTACCTGCACCTAAAAAGAAGAGTAACTTTGACAGTTCCTATCAGTTGTGTATACATATATTTCTTCCCTCCTTCCTTATTACCTTTACTAAGTTTCAAATTTTCTTCAGTATTTTGAGTATTAAAATCTTATATTCACTTCATAAGACTTTTGGTACTCACACTACAAGATAGTGCTCCTTTTCCTACTGTCACTTTACCTGAGGGCTAATCTCTGCCAGAGCAATACACTTTTGTATCTTCTTTTCTAAGTAGAAATGTGCTTTTCTTGCATGTTTGAACATTATTTCTTAGGCCTGTTCCCATATTGTTTCAATGTCTCCTTTAAAGTAATTTGTAATGACTGCTTTAAGAAACTTTGTCCTTCCACCTGAAATAATACTCAAACCACTATCGCACTCATCTCTACACTCCACAGAGTATAGGAAAATATTTTGCGAGTTCACTGCATAGGCAACTCTTACTTGTAGGGAAAAGTGTCTTCTTACATGAAGAATTAACTATGCACCTATGCAGTCAGAACCAGGCATCTCTAGGTTTGCTCTGCTCACATATGAGCTGCACACCAACACTGGTCTGACCATATGTGACATATTAGCTGTATGCTTACTTTTTTGACTTTTCTATTGCATTGCATTAGGAAGACTGGCTAAGCTACTGTGTCTGCCTGATGAGCCAGTGAGCCTGCTCGCAGACAGAAATTTCTCTAGACAGCTCAATGTGGCATGTGCTAGAGTAACAGCACAGATCTTGGAGCCAGACGAGCCAAGCCTCAGAGCTGAGCAGAAGAGAAACTGCCCAGGAACAACAGAATAGTTCATTCCACTTGTTAAATTGCAGAAAGCCACGAACTGACTGAAATAAAGGGCAGAAGCAAGAACCAGCATGCACAGACACAGTGGGAGAAGAGTTGTGCAGAATCTGTTAAATTTGTATTTTATCTTGTACAAACACTTTTTTCTATGTAGTACAGGCAGTATTCTTGTGACTTATTAAAACCACAGGTTCGTGGGTTGAGCCTCCACTTACACATGTACATCTGGCTAGAATTAGACACTGCCAGTAAAGGAAAAATAGCAGACTAACGTCTCCTCTACCATCTTTGGCCAGAAGTAATAACCCTCTATTGCAGAATAGATCACAACAAAAGAGCAATCAACCAGCTGCAGTAACATTGGCTAAATTTTGCTAGTGGAAAGTTTGAAAATATTTCCTTATTCTTTAGAATACCTAAATGTAAAGCAGTTTTGTGATACTGTCCTTGATAGCTGATAAAGCTTATTACAAAACTCATGAATGCAACAGAAGAGCATCCTCTTTTAGCCTATAGTTCAGTTTATTGCTACTGTGTGGAACCTCTCTAAATCTTGTCTTGGCTAGGGGAATTACAGCTTAATTAAAAAAGAACAAAAAAGGGCACACGCTGCAGTCTCCCAGCAGGCTCTATAAGATGCCTTACCATAATTACCACTGCAAACACATCAGTAATTCAACACATCAGCAAATCAACAACAATTTTGCTTAATTAGGGGAGAAATATGGTCCACCATATGGTACTCACCAGAGCTACCACTACCGTTCTTGGTTATCTAGTTCCCCGAACAAATGAAATTCAGTAGTATTAAGATTAACCTGGTCAGTGAGACAACTGAAAGTTCATGAAATGGTAACACTGAGAACAGCAGCCATTTACAGATTCACAGAATTGCCTAGATTGGAAAAGACCTTTAAGATCATCAAGTCCAATCACTACCCTAACACTGACAAGTCCTTGACTAAATCATATCCCTACATCTACATGACTCTTAAATACCTCCAGGGATGGAGACTCTACTACAGCCCTGGGCAACTCGTTCCAATGCCTGATAACCCGTTCAGTAAATAAATTCTTCTTAATATCCAATCTAAACCTCCCTAAGCACAATTTGAGGCTGTTTCCTCTTGTCCTATCACTTGTTACTTGGTTGAAGAGACTGACCCCCACCTCACTACAACCTCCTTTCAGGTAGTTGTAGAGAATGATAAGGTCTCCCCCGAGCCTCCTTTTCTCAGCTAAACAACCCCAGTTCTCTCAGCTGTTCCTCATAAGACTTGTGCTCTAGACCCTTCACCAGATTTGCTGCCCTTCTCTGGACATGCTTTAGTGCCTCAATGTCCTTCTTGTGGTGAGGGGCCCAAAAGTGAGCACAGTACTCGAGGTGTAGCCCTATCAGGGACAAGTAGAGGGGTAAAACTACTTCTCAGGTCCTACTGGCCACACTATTCCTGATATAGGCCAGGAAGCTGTTGGCCTTCTTGGGCAGCTGGGGACATCTGCATATGCAGAATCTGAATGCAGAAAAAAGAAATAATGATTTGAAAGAAAAAATATTGCCACAGCTCTTAAATAGTGGGGTTTTTTTCTCCACTATGTGTCCTTGGAGAAAAATACTCACTAAAGCTCAGTGATGAAGTTCTACAAAAAAAGAAGCAGAAATCAAAAAAGAGGAGCGGTCAATAAATTTGGTCTTAATTAACTGCTGGAATAAAAGGATACTAGTCAACAAATGCAATGACATACAGGAAGAATATTCTCTGCTGGTGGAAAATTGCCTTGAGTATTTGGCTCAACATCTCAGAAGGAACTGTGAGGAAAAAGTTACATAAAAGACTATGAAGGAGCACAGATACAACAATATCAATGGCCTAAAAAGTACTAAAATTTACTCAATTTCATTCACTGCACAGACTGGGCAGCATTCAGTAAGGGTCTATTTAATACTGTATTTTACTGTTATTGTTCAGTGTGCAGACCTAAATCCTTGTCTCATTGAACTGCAAGCCTTATTTTTATACAGATTTCTTTTTTTTCAGTACTCAATATGAGGTTTTGGGGATCCCTCCCACCTTCAGTAGTCCCAAAACTTCAGCAACATCCACATATTCCCTCTATTTAACATGTGTTGGAATGAAAGACAAAATATACAATAGTTCAAGGTGACTGATCCATGGTGTATATGGCCTGATTTCTCAGGATACTATATAATAATTTAGTTCAAAGCATATTTCCTGGTGAATCCAGTTGTATCTAAGTGCTTAATGCTTCACTGGTTTAGACCTCAACAACTCACACAACATACCCAGACGTCAGGAACATCTCTGAAAGACTACTTTGCTCAGACGGAAACTCTAATTAAGTAAAGAATATTCCTGAGATCAATTGTTTTAGTCATGGAACGGTATTTCTACAATCCCCTAAACCTTTACTTAACATCCTTCACAGAAGTGTTCAGCTGCAGTGCTGACCAATGGAATAAGAGAGAGACACTACAGGTTAGTAGAGCTATGCAAAAGGCAGAGAAGAGAGAAAGGAAAAGATGTGCAGCAGTAGTTGAATTGTGTTTCTCTCTCTCCTTGCCCATATAGCCATGGACAATTCAGGAAGATCTTGAGATTCCCTCTCTGTGTCTACCTTCTAATTTCTGCACTAACCAAATCAGTGTTCACAAAAGCAACAGTCTCCTTTATCACACAGTCCAGACTTCCTTTTACAACAGGCTTATCCAGTTTGTGGAAGGATATAAGGACACCAGTTCTGTAATTAAAAGCTTTATCATAATGCATTAATGTAAGACACTGAATTTACAATATTCCATGCAACCTGAATTCTGTGTTTCTCTACTTCTAGGCAGCTAACTTCAATATTCTTCCTCAAACAGAGTGTAAACTTGGTTTGTGCCTATGATTTCCATGGACTTTTTTTTTTTTCTAAGTAAACTTGCATAAAAGGAATTCCAACCCTCAGAACTGCTACATAGAATTTTCAGTTTGGTTTGGGAGATGGTCACTGTCAGCCCAAAACAAAAATGTATGAATTCTGAATTCCACCACTGCCTCTGAAACATCATTTTTGAGCCATCTACTTCAAACCATCCTTGTTCCAGGTTTACCTATTTGCCATCACTAACCCTTCAGGTTAGTCCCATTTTTCTTGGTAGCTGGGTCTAGTTTCTGCTTCTGAGGTCCCATATGTCTCTGTGTCTTTAGTGTTAGCTGTTAAAATTTAGGTATACCCTGAAAGTGGAGAAATTTAGTATTCTGTAGAGATTTATAACTTGGTTAAATATGAATCCTGTCCTAAAATAATAATTATCCCCAGGCTGATTTAAAATCCCTTGAAGAACATGGAGACATTCATGAAGAACATGAAGAACATTTCAAGAAATGGACAGTTATTTTATAATCCAGACAAAAAAGTTCATTGTTTCCTAATTGGGTCTTCAGAAACAGATTAACTGCTGTGTCTGAAGAGTTTTTAACTGAACATGAGGCAAGCAGACTCAGTGTATAATGTTTTCTCAAAAGCATTGCCTTTTGGTGAAGTCACAAAGAGTTCTATCATTATAAATGCTCTATGAACTTGAAGAAGAAGAGTTACATAGTTTCATGAACTGGCAATATTGCAAGGCTGTGTGCAGTAGACAGCTTTCTACAGGAAAAAGCACATGCTTTTCTGAAGCATCTTGTTATATGGCTGCAAGTTTGTTTGCTTAATAAGAAGAGGATTTATAAAGACAAGATATAAATAAAAGTGACTTTGTAACTAACAAAATTAAAGAGGAAATTCTAAAAAGGAGAAAAGAACAAAAGAGATAATTACAAGCTACACTGGTAAAGAACAAATGAGAACCAGAAATTGATAAGGTATGAAAAGTATAAACTTTACAGCTGCTACAAACATGCTGCACTCACTTTATGTCAGGTTAATCCAGGTGCAAGACAGTGTTAGATTTGAAGAAGTGGATGAAGAGGTAGAAATATATTTTTAATTTATTTAATTTTTAATTTGCGTTCACAACAGTGAGGGATGCTCTACTTCAAAAGAACTTAGATATGAGAAGTAGCAAATATTTTGGGTTCTCCAGAGGCTCCACCTGTGGATACTGTACTGATTTTAACTAAATCTGTCAGGGAAATATAATATAAATTATGGAAACATTTTCTCATAGCATATACATCAGGTCACTGCTTTAACACATTTTGCTCATTTTACGGTTACAGAACCAGTAATATTGATAAATGAAAATGGAAACAGCAGTGAACTGCCTGTGCTTAAAATCTGAAGGAATAAAAATGAAATTAAGTACACAAAGAGCATTTAAATAGCATTAAAATTTCCACGCTGCATATTCTTTTAATCCTCTATTTATAAGCACGTTAATATATGTCCAGTTTGGTTTACGCAGAAGAGCAATCTGCAGCTTGTGAACCATGCATGTAATGCATCCAGGCATTGCTGATTATGGGCTAGCAAAATCAGCCGTGGAAGTGAGCCTGCTGTGCCTTAGAGTGTGTTTTTAAAAAGTCCATGGACTTCTATGAAATTTGTAAGTGATAAAAATTTATGAATCGTGCAATTAGTTCTTAAAAAGAGGAGGACACTCTGGGCAATTTTAATCAACTGGACTTGTGTTGCAGAAGTTGGTCACAGAACATCTCTAAATATATCTCACAAGAGACCTGTGCAGTAAGGGAGCTGCTAGTGAAAAAGAAAATATCACAAATGAATGTCTAGTAAAAGAGCTATGAAGAGAAATCTAAGAATTTATATTAATTAATACAACTCACAATCCAAAACTAAAATAATTAAATCACCAAAAAGTGACAATACTGTTGTTCAATCCTTAGATGAATAAATAAACCAAAAGGTACTGCTGAATTTCAGCACAGAAGTCACATTAAAATAAACAAACTAACTGGTTTTGGACAAATATAAGCAATGAACCTACAGACCTTTGAAAATGCAGAGATTTGCATGCCAGAATACTACTTTCCATTAAAGTCTGCTTCCTCAGATCAAAATCCAAATTAGCAAACACACTGTTACAGAGGTACATGAGGAGCAAAAAGGCCCCCGGTATAAAGACCAGAAGATAAAATAGCCAGTGACCACAAAATTTTAACATGCTTTCTTTGCAGAATTACAACCACATAAATCTTAACTTAATTAGTCTCTATTCTGCATTGCATTTAGCTTTATTTTCTGTGAGTTTTAACCAGCAAAGGTAACGAATTAAGAACCATATTTTGTAAAATTTAATCCAAGCCATACCCTCAAGTGTGTCACAGCCATAATCTATACTGTTACCTAATGTAAGAAAATGAAGGCAATTGTTCATCTTACTTTAATCACTACAGCCAGCTACCAACCCTGCTATTATTTTCGACTACTAAGCCATGATAGTTCTCTTTGGGATCGTCATTAAAGACTATCCAGTCTTCACAATAAGAATATTTAACTCCGAAACTCTTTTTATATATTCACACAGTAGAGTATCAGAATGTCTTCAAAAGCATCAATAGCAAGAGCAATTAACTATAAAGAGATTCATCTATAATATGACTCTTTTGCTTTTGAGAAAAAAAGATGCTGGGACGAGCCAATTAGTGGATATACTAATTAGTTTCTGTGAGGTTGAGGTCCTGGAGATGTCAGAGTATTCAACATTATGTGCTATTATAGTTGGAAGGCATTATTAAATAAGGTGATTTTGCAAATTCATCTAAAATTTTAAATAGTCATATTTGCTTGAAAAGGCTGAATACCTCATTCATGGCTCTTATGTGGTTTATCCTTATTACATTTACAGTTTTCCTAAATATATTTTAGCTTCTGTTAAAAAGGCTCTCCTTATTCAACAGAAGCTGCTTCAAATAATATATTTTCAATTTAAAATTAAAAGCTAACAAAAAAGCTGTGCAGAGAAGGTTCAAGTGATTTAATGTTCGGGGGTTTTGTTGTTGTTGTTGTTTTTTTCAAATTCTATAGTGTGACTACCTTGCTTGTAGACACGAGCTCTGAATAATAAATAAAAAGCTGGAAATGAGACAAAATTATAACCAAACATTTCATAATAGGGTTTTTCTCCTCTTCTGAATGCAGAGCTCCAGGTTTATAAAATGGGTAATACTACAGAAAATATTACAAATATTTTCAACAGATAATAAGGACTTAAAGAGATAAACAGGAACTACAAAGAAGTATTTCTGGAAACACTGAAAACTGTAAAAAACTTAACTAAATGTTTACAAAGACAAGCAATTGGAGATAACTGGATAAAAATCCACTGAAAACTGAAAGACACCATCTTCAGCTCAAGAAATTTCTGAGCCACAAACACTTTTCCTGTTCCTATGTATCCATTATTGGTCACCGCTTTGAACACAATACAATGGTGGAAGAAAAACCCTGATCAGTTTAAACTATTCTGTTGTCACACAGACCTGCTACAGAGGCTCTGAAATTTATCTACAGGTTTACAAAAGCAGAAATTAGTGTATTGTCATGCTCCATAGCTTAATATTAACTTGGCTCTTTGTAAGAGATCCTGCAAAATTCCATGATATGGAAACAGAAGAACTAAAGATGTCTAGATTAGTATCAGTTGTTTTTTCTAAAGCTATTCATATACTTCCTTTCTCTCCCACATTTTGCAATTGTACTGTCATCTGGCCCTTTCTGCCCTCAGAATAAAGGAAAATGTGAAGTAGGAAATTAAAAAAATAAATAAAAGTCATTATCTTCAAGAAAAATAACTGCATCTTTTTGTAATGGAAACAGAATATTATCACTGTTGCTTCAGTTAGGAGGTGTGGAACACAATGCCGCATTGTGAATTCACATGCAATACCTAATATTTTAGGGTAATAGAAGCACATTTGGAAGCTTTCAAATAATGTTTTGTAGGTCACTTTTTTCTTCACAGCTATATATATTTACACAAGCTATTCTGAAATTTTTGGTATGAAAAATGTTTCTGACCTACTAAAAAATATTAACCCATTACTTCTATTTCAGGGATAACATGTTTCTAGTGTTTATATACGTAGCATATACAATAAATTAATAGAATCTTACTATTTATTCTCTTGCAGATATGAACTATATGCCTTCATAATTTTGAGATGATGAAACAAAGGCAACTGAAAATAGCTACATACAAATAAATTCTAAAGACCATTATTCTCTTATACGTTTATGATTGCAGTTCATATTAAATTATAACTCAGCTAATTGGCTAGAATATAAGATGTTTATTAAGCAAAAATGTAATTGCAGTGAGGTCATTTGGGGTGATGTGACCCGAATTTACCTTCAGGTTCTGTTGAGAGGGAGTTTGCTTAATTAAAATCACTACTCAGGTATACTTACTAATGAGGTGGGCATGAAAGCATACTTCAAGAACGTGACATAGGGTTCTAAATTATCACTATAGAGACAATGTACAACTGATGTGTAGCTTGTGTGGCTGTTAAATTCTTTAAGGGACATTAACAATTCAAAAATTGTTGGTTTAAAAAAGACGTTATAAACGTAGCTATATTCTGCTCTACATTTGCTCTTTCTTCCTCAACACTTCCTTTTAACCTTCCATTTTCTTCTTTCCAGCTAAGATTTAGCAAAAAGCAATTTCTTAGTTCTGGAATTGCAGACCTGTTAAGATTTTTTATTCTATTTTATTTTTAGTTGCATTCTCCTAGAACTAAATGAACTATTTTAGTTCTTCAAATGAGTATTAGAATGTTGAAACAAAATCCATACGTATTTTATCAGATACTTTTGCCTGACATATCTCATGTGGCAGAAAAGAATTACAGGTGCAGTTTTGCCAAACAATATTATTCTTCCCTATATCATATAGAAATGTACTCATATTTAATAAAATGTCATAACACATGACTATAAACCATAGGTATTGAATCACATATTCATTGCAGGAGCCATCATACATGCACCTGATACAGGAACACCTCTCCTATGAAAACAGGCTGAGAGAGTCAGGGTTGTTCAGCCTGGGGAAGAGAAGGCTCTAGGGAGACCTTATTGTGGCCTTACAGTATCTGAAGAGGGCCTACAAGAAAGTTGGGGGGGGACTTATTACAAGGGCTTGTAGTAATAGGATGAGGAGCAGAGGCTTCAAACTGGAATACGGGAGATTTAAATTAGAAATTAGGAAGAAGTTCTTCACTATGAAGGTGGTGGGACACTGGCACAGGTTGCCCAGAGAAGCTGTAGATGCTCCATCCCTGGATGTGTTCAAGGCCAGGTTGGATGAGGCTTTGAGCAATCTGGTCTAGTGGGAGGTGTCCCCTTCCCGTGGCAGGGAGGTTGGAACTAGATAACCTTTAAGGTGCCTTCCAACCCAATGCATTCTACTATTCTATGTTCACAGAATGGGAACAAAGCCAGAAACAAGGCTGAACAGTGAAAAGTTAGAACTGGGAAAAATAGGAGGCTGAACGTGAATGAGTTGCTAAAGCTTATTTTAAAAGCCATAAATGCAGTACAGAATGATTTTGAGACTGAATTTAAAAGAGACAGGAGAGCCAGGAAAAGACTAGAAGTAGCAAAACATGACATGGGATAACAGAGAAAGCATTTACTTAGTGACACAGAGAAGATACAAGAGCATTGTGATTAAGAATGTGAGCAGGAATAAATGAGATCAGAGAAATAATGAAGCTAATTTTTAAGATCACAGATATTGGAAGGAAATAGCATTCTGAAAATGAATGGATAATTATAAATAGATCAGAGAAAGTTTTAAAAAATGTAATCATATTGAAAATTGCATAATAACATAAAGGGGCTAGAGTTAACATATAAAATACATTGTGCAATGAACTTAATGTCTTTTTCTTTACAATATTTGCAAATGTAATTCAGGTGGGAAAACCTGTGCAACCATGTAGTCATTTATTGTTATTACACCTCAATACCTTTTCGTATGGGCACAATGTTGTAAGATCTCTATTCCTTGATGCTACTGTTAATTTCAAATTCAACAAGTAAGCTAATACCGAGTACAGGAACGTTGCATTTCTCCTTATGGTTTCTACAAATAGCACACATCTCCACTAGCTTATTTTCTGTGCATGTAACTAATAACAACCTCTTTTTTTATGAAAGGATAGTAGTGAAAAACACATAAGATAGAAGAATTCATTTTTTCTTCTTAAAACCAAAACTGTTCATAGTTATTGTTTTACACTGGTTTGGGTTTTCTTATCTTCAAGCCTTCACTCTAAGAATAAGGCAAATAGTTCAAAATTTGCAAACTGCACTATCAACTGAAAAAACCTGTTTTCTTAAATTATCATATATATTTCTGCCTATTGATATGTAGTCTGCCGTGTCTCTTAAATCACTTTTGCTTTAAGAGACAAGGTTCTTTTCTATTAAAAAGTTATGTTCTACTTCTACTTTTAAACATTTATAGCAGTGAAATGAGAAAATATTTTAAGTTGAATTTAAAAATGTGTGCCCCTTAATTCAATAATAGGAACTAAATAGTTCCTGTTGATATGATGCACCACTACTGAAACATCTTTGTACAATTTCACAGGAAGCTCAGTTGCATACAATAACACCACCTAAAATTTTTTAATATTTCAGTCAGCAGCACTGTTCTGTCCAACTAATCAAGACAGATGGACCACTAGTCCTGTATGAAAGAGCCCAAAGCTTACACGTTACATCAGTTTGCACTTACAAGTTAATTGCATGAGGTCACCAGCACTATACCATTGGAGTTACAGAACAGAAATGAAGAGGGTAAATTAAAAGCAAAAAACTGTAAAGCCTGGAAATACCTCAGTGTAGCCCTTAAGAGCCTCTTTAACTCTAGTGTAATTCTGCTCGGAAATTGCAAAAAGTATTTCATCATTCAGTTCACTGAGAATACTTGAGATATAAACTCTAGTACACTTCAAACAATCAAAGCATTTTTTAAAAAGCATATAACCAGGAACTGTTTGCATCTAGAATAGCAAAGAATCCACTTTAAGGGTGAAAAGAAGCTAGGCATTGGTAGTCTTCTCAGTATAAGTCTAAAAGAATCCAAACTGCAGTTGCATAATGAAAACAGAATCAATGAAAACTTAAAGGAACTGTTCAAGAAGCAGACAAGTTTGTGTGGTTGTGATATACATAGCTTTTTTTCTGAAAAAAAAAAAAAATCATCATCTGATTAAGTAATGACTACTGGATGGCTATCAAATGATAACATTTGCTTCTCTCTCTGGTGCCATTCAGCAAGACCTGGACAGGCTGGAGAGTTGAGCAGAGGGGAACCTAATGAAGTTCAACAAGGGCAAGTGTAGAGTCCTGTACTTGGAAGGAATAAGCCCATGTACCAGTACAGGTTAGGGGTTGACCTGCTGGAAAGCAGCTCCACAGAGAAGGATCTGGGAGTCCTGGTGGACAGTAAGTCAATGATGAGGCAGCAATGTGCCCTTGTGGTCAAGAAGGCTAATGGTATCTTGGGGTGCAGTAAGAAAAGTATGGTCAGAACAACAGAGTGGGCTGACCAATTACTACTGACTCAGAAGGTAGCAATTCAGATTCCCAGAGTGAAAAAACATCCAAGAAAACAATGGGAAGTCCATTTCTGAGTTCTGGCAACTTGCTATGAATCAAGACCTACTTCCTAGCCTCCTTCCCAGCCTCAAGAGAGGATAATCTAAATTAACAGAGTGCTGCTAACTTTATTAAAATGTCAATCCCAGGGAAAAGTTACAATGAAGACTACAACCAAACTCACTCTGTAATTAAGATGCTAAAACCAAGTTCTTTTCCTTAGACAACTCAAAAAAGTCAAAATTAATAATGAAAATGTTTCTTTCTCCTCACGCATATAACACCTCAACAACAAAGTCCACTTGTTATGCGTATAGAATGCTAAGTGTATGAAACAAATAGCCAACAGGCTATACTGAATTATCAGCACAAAGTTTGTAAAAGTACAGTATGCACACAGGAAACATGCCACCTTTGCTACTAGGCCCATAACAGTCAATTTCTTGTTGAATCCCACTCTCCTCTCATCTCACTGAGAATCTTGGACTGGCATCGAAAGCTGCTGCCTACTGCATGTGATGCCACTGACACAATCAGTGTATGCATGATGAGGTTTTTTATTTTTTAAAGGAAGGAACATCTTAACAGCTTCTGATTTCTGCTCTCTCTCTCTCTCCCTTCTCCCTTTTCTTTTTTAGGTTTCTTGTTTGTGACAACAGATTATTTTTTTTTTTTTTATTCCTTTGCTAATACTCCAGAAGCAAAGGATCAGAATACAAAATAAAGATAGATCAATATTAGAATTGGTTTTTATGCAAAAAGATAAAACTGAAATTGAGATGTGTTCTCCACTGAACAAAATACAGGAAAAATATTTCAGACAGACAGAAGACCTTCTCTCAGAAAGAAAAGTAGGAAAACTTATTTTATTTAGTTGTAAACTGAAGAAATATCAACCCTAATATGTAAGAAATGGCAACTTGAAAGCTGACATAAACAATACAGTGGACCAAGAGTACATAAGTCAATGGCTATTTTGTTCAAGTGAAGATGAAGATGCAGTTTTGGTAGAAGCTGCATATATTGTTACATTAGCAAGGATGCTAAATAACAAAGAGAGAAATAAATGTGAAAGATCATAGTAGAAATAAAGAAGGTAGAAAAATATAAGCCTGGAAGACTGTCTGTATAGAATATCAAATAAGAAACTTGCACATTGTATTTTCACCTGTCTATACCTTTTGTGGTTTATACTTCTTCAAAACACACAGGTCAATTACATTCACATTAATGGGTGCTATGATTTAAAGTTAAAACACTCTCTTAGACAATGACATGTAAAATATTATCTTTATTCTTGTGTCTTATCCATGCCTGGGAGGTTAACTTGGTGTATTTTAATACATTTTCCAAATGACTTGCCAAACACTTTGCATTCTACTAGAGAGTGCAACTCTCTTCTATTAAAAACTTTGATCTTTTAACAGTAAAAGCAAAATTACATTTTCTACCCTTTTAAAAAAGCATATTTGTTTTTTAAAGTTTGATGGATGCTCACTACATCATAAACAGTTTATGTAAACCACTGTTTCCAGTCTAATAACACCACTATCAGGCAACTAAAATTTCCTTTTGCATGTTCAAGAATGTTTTACTCCATCAAAACATACATATTAGTTCTTTGCTATACCTGAACTAAGTTCTAACAAAACAAGTTCTTTCTGTAGAAAGAATGTGGATAAATTCCAAAAACCATATTATTCCAAATAATTTTCATATTTTTGAAGTTCTCATTTTTGCTATGTTTTATTGTGCTTTCAGGACTGGAATTTCTGAAGAAGGTTTGAACATCTAAAAAAGTGTTTTTCCCCTCCACTCTAAATATATTGTTCTTTTAAAAGGTTGTATCTCTGCCTACTTCTTAGCTCACTGATAACCTCAGGGTACCACACCCATACTAATAATATTGCTTAGAATATCAGAAAAACTATAAAGCAGAATTCCTTAATATATTTGTCCTGTATACTCAGAGACAAATGCCTTTGCTGTTTGGAATCAACATGGAAAATCTACTAATATCTTCCTATGTACACTTGGACTGGAAGTCTGTACATGCACACCAAAACCATAAAGTACATGTTGCAGTATCTTAGAGGGAGAGTCTTCTACACGAGCAATGCAGTGCACTGTTTCTATCACATCAAAACCACTAGTGGGAAGAAAGCAATCAGCACTTTAATGATCAGTAGACATAAGCAATCTAGCCTTTTCAAAGCTCACTACTTCAGGTAAACATGCAGACCTGCCTGCTGTACAAATGTGAACTAATGAACAATCCACCACATTCCTACAGGCCCTGAAAGCATACAGCTCTAATGTTATTGTTATAAATACAGGGTAAAAAACCAGTTATCCTATTTCCCATAGTGTAGTGATTTGGGCAAAAGGACAGTCAGGAAACAGAATCTCCCATTGATTCCCTACAGGAGTGGCACTTAAGTCTGTTCATTTACTGGTCGAAATCCTACTTTTGCATTTTAAATACAGATCCATTTGCCATGCACCAAAAATATTTTAGGTTTTACTGGGAAAAATATTTTATGCACCTGAGGGCACAACGGTTTTATCCACAGAAATCTTACCATTTTCTAATAGACTAAAACATGAAGTTAATTCCTCAAAGTTACAACTTTGCTTGGGCATAGGCATTTCAAGGGCACAATGAATATCCTGTACCTATTTTTTGAAGCTATCTTATTTAAAAATAAAACGCTCTTCAGTTTTATTTAGGTTAAATAAAATTCAGCCATGTGCTGGCACAATACAGGAATGGAAATTTAGTTAAATTATACAAAATTGGTGCAAGTAACACTCATTAGAAGTAGTTTTAACTAGCAAATGCAATATTTATTGTTTTCAATATATTTATATACATTTAACTAACACTTCAGGTAATCCTCTGAAAGCTACTATATGTTAAAAAAAATGTCTTCTCTGACATCCTGGAGAAAATCAGGCAGAGAAAGCTGAGATGAAGCTGCTGGGATCAACAAATCTTTTCTTTGTTGTGAGGGCCAGTGAAGCCATTGAGAAAGAGAAGGCTCTGAAGTAAACTTTCTCTACTGTTCAGAGCACATGAATAAAATGTGCTGCTGCTGCTACATCAGCATTGCAGTATTTCTGCATATGAAGTAGACAATCTCCTCTCTTCTTTTTAATTTTTTTAGTGTCAAGTCTAGATAAATTAATCAGAAAAACTGTTAATAAGCTACCTTTTAAAACAAAGTAATGCTATCTAAAATTATGAACCAAAAATTTTATCAAACTATTGAGAAGTTCACATGATATATAGAGACTAGAAACAATCTAAAGGTCACAGTCTATATAGCATTATAGCTATTTTAAGTAAGAAATCATTGTCAAATGGGTCTTAAAGAAAAAAAAAATCTCATGATTTTTAAGATTGATTAAAAAGGAAAGTTAAAAAGAGATGGAAAAGTAAGTAATTGCTTTTTATGTCAAACTCCAAAGAAGCGTCTTTACCCATTGGAGGTAATTATTACCTTAATTAGTGAATGTGAACAGGTATGTGAACAGGCATATGTACAGGCAGCGGATTACTGTGCAGAGCAGAGGCAGCTGAGTGTCTGAAATTGTACTCCTAAGCTCTGAGGCAGATTCCTGCAACCAGCAGACTGGTGGTAAATTTTGATAACAAATGGTCTAGACAAAAGCAACATGTTCTGAAACCTCACATTAATGCAGAGGCGTGAGATCAAAGCACCAATTAAGAGACTGGTCATGAGTTGTCTTTATGCACATAGGCTGTTTAGACTGGGTAACCTGGGGCCTTAGGGTTATGGAAAAAAGAGCTCCTGATGAAGCATCCTGAAAAGAAGAATTGGTGTCAGGAAGAGAATGCGGTTTAGAAATAAGGTTGAGAAAATGCTGACTAGAAGATAGATCCTGAAGTCGGAGAAGATCCTGTAGATCAGAGAATTATAGAATCATAGAATATCTCAAGCTGGAAGGCACCCATAAGGATCATTGAGTCCAACTCCTTACAGGACTATCTAAAACTAAATCATATGACTAAAAGCATCATCCAGACACTCCTTGAACTCCAACAGGCTTGGTGCCATGACCACTTCACTAGGGAGCCTGTTCCAGTGACTGACCACCTTTTCCTAATGTCCAAACTTATCTTTCCCTGTGCAGCTTCATACCATTTCCTCATGTCCTATTGCTGGTCACCAGAGAGATATGTAGAGACAAGTAGTGATGGATGCCTGGGGATCTTGGCCAGCGATGCCCAACATCTGTAAATGCAAGCAGTGGCACAGCACAAACTGACACAACTTTCTGCCTGACCTTCCCAGACCAGCAGCAACCTTTCTGCTGGGGAGGGACCTCATGAGCTTAGCCTTGGGGGGAACCAACTGAGTGAGTGAGATAACCAAGTAGAGTAAAAGCTCTGATCACACTGGGTTCTTAAATATCAGATCCAGTATGGGTTATCACTTACTCTGTCTCACCCATGAGAGTACTAATATTTTTGACAGCAAAAAATGCTTGAAATGATTCTACAATAAACATTCAAACCATAGAAATCACAAAAATGAGTTAGAACTGCTGCTGGAGTCTATACACAAAGAAGTTACAGGAAAATTAACTGTCATCTTGACAACCCTTCAGACTTGGAGAAGACGACATCAATTTGTCAGACTATTATTGAAGATATATAAACATGCTTGAAACTGTTTATTTAATAATTTTGAAAACTATTCCTTAAAAACACAGCATTCAGGAGAGCTCCCTAAGAAATCTAAAATATTTGATCTTGGCTTCACTTTTCCATCTCTGTATCTCCCTGTTCTGACCTCAGGTGATGGATTTTGCTGTTTTTTAATGGTTAGTCTGAATCTTAGGGATGTTACTTAGCTCTACAGAAACATTTTCTAGCTTTCTGAAAAGAAAATGTTTCTATTTAAAAGAGAACACCTAGGCTAACAGCTGAGAATATGGTTATACTTGTTGCCCAAATTATATCCATCAAGATCTTATGATTAAATGTGCAGATAATTCAGCAAGTATTTCTTGCCGTTTCCTGACTTCTACTTTAAATTTACCCATAAATTCAATATGAATACTCCATGTTGACAATGGGATATTTTCTGAGTGTTTTATGTTAGAAATATTACCAAGAAGCTGAAACCAAAATTCTATCTGGTTGTACATTAATCTATGAGAGTTTTCTTCTGATGCCTCTCCAAAAGGCACTTTACCTCAAGGTAAACAGGACAATATTTGGATCACAGACTCTAAGCAAAAGAAAGGTCTGTTTTAGTCCAAAGGAAAGCAATATGGCAATTCTGTAACAGTGTCACTAAAGTCTGTGGCATAGATGAACTCTGAAGGGTCCTAGAATGAAGGTTTCATGGAACTTTTAAAGAAGTTATCTTCCTGCCAGTAGACCAAGAGTATGGCAAATTAGGGGTCTAGAAAACCAGAAATCTCAAGGGCAAGGCTGCCAGAAGGATTGTGTGCTATGTGTGAGTAAATTCAGCTTAATTCCATAATGGGTTTCTAGTGACCTTCCAAGCTAGTTACTATAGTTATGAACTGATGGAGAAAGTTCGGTATGGTAACTCTGTAAAATCCATATCACAACACAGAGAATATGAGAAAAAATGCATTACAGTACTTCTGTAAAACAAGACTAATGACTAGAGGGTTAGAAATTTCCCACAAACTAATGACTAGGTTGAGGCCTGAGGTGAAGCCTCCAATTCTGAAGTCCCAAATCAAATCATTAATTGCCAGGGAATATGGCCCCCATTAGCCACTATTGCATCCCAAAAGATTTAAATTCGAATCTACTGAAGTTTGTCAGTTTAAACGCTAAGAGTAACCCTGCACACAAATTCTGTATTTCATATAATGTAGCATGAAGACAACATAGCTCCTGTCAAAAAAATAAAAATCTACAATGATACTGATGTAATGAGATTGATTTTGCATAACAGATAATTTAAGGCAGCCAGACTCACATTTGGCCTTCTAGGCAGGCTTGCAAAAAGCTTATTTACTAAAGTACCAGTCTCAAAACATACATAGATTTTGTTTATCCCGTTTTTTTCAGTGCTTACTTTTTCACCACTATTTTTTTAATAGGAGATGGAGTGCACCCTCAGTAAGTTTCCAGATGACACTGAGTTGGTGTGAGTGTTGATCTGCTTGAGGGTTAGGAGGCTCTACAGAGGGATCTGAACATGCTGGATCGAGGGGCCAAGGCCAATGGTATGAGGTTCAACAAGGCCAAGTGCTGGGACCTGGACTTTAGTCACAAGAACTCCATGCAATGCTCTAGGCTTGAGGAATTGTGTCTGTAAGGCTGCAGGGTGAAAAAATACATGGGGGTATTCGTCAATAGGCAGCTGAATATGAGCCAGCAGTGTACCTAGGTGGCCAAGACCACCCAGCTTATGTCAGAAATAGTGTGACCAGCAGAACTAGAGGAGTTATACCCCTGTAATTGGCACTGGTGAGGCTGCACCTTAAATACTGTGTTCAGATTTGGTCCTCTCATTACAAGACGGACATTGAGGTGCTGGAGCGTGTCCAAGGAAGGGAACAAAACTGTTGAAGGGTCTGAAGAACAAGTCTTATGAGGAGTAGCTGAGGGAACAAGGGTTATTAGCTTGGAGAAAAGAAGGTTCACGGAAGACCTTATTGCTCTCTACAACTACATGAAAGGAGGTTATAGCGAGACTGGGACTAGACTCTTTTCCCAAGTAACAAGCAACAGGACAAGACAAAATGGCCTCAAGTTGCACCAGGGGAGGTTTAGATTGGATGTTAGGAATATTCCTTCAAAGAAAGGGTTGTAAAGCACTGGAACAGGCTGCCCAGGGAAGCGATCATTTCCAACCTAAATGATTCTGTCTTTCTATATTATTAAAAGTTTTGTTTCCAAGTACTTCAGTGTTTTCCACTTTTTTTTTTTTTTTTTGTCTTTAGCCTATTGAAGACAGTATATTTTCTGTCCTATGGAGTTCAGGTTGTAGGTAATACGTAAAAACGAAGGCAATGAGCTAAGACTTTTGCCTGGGATCAATAACAGAAACTGCTCTGATAAAACATTTTTGGAAAAAAATAGAAAGTAAACCTAGCATTCTTCATTGTCAAGTGTTCAGTTAGATGAAGCAATATAACAAAGCCCAAGGCTTTCATAAATATAAAAACACAAAAATGGGGATTTTGAAATGTCTCCAAAAAAATTAACTCAAGGATCCCTGTTTTCTAAGCAAAGCTAGACAAACTGTCTCATTACAGAGACTGCATACAAGACAAAATGCAAAGTTTCAAAGTCACACAAGCCTTCTGTAATTGCTAAGCAGTAACTGCCATCTGAAACCTGTCAACATAAATATTTTCTCTTTGGTCTTTCATAATGTTAATACAGGGAATTAAAGGATTCAGGTTTGAAAAGTGGATTCCTGTACTGTATGGGTTTATGAACACTTTCTAAGTAAACAATGTAAAGGAGGAAATCTTTTCCTGAGCATTAGCAGAACTGCTATTCATGTTAGCAACAGCGTTTCAAAAGGCTTAACTGCTTGACCAAACTGTGGTTTGGTGATTTATTTTTTTTTTTAATCTGAGATGTGTCACAGTTAAGTAGAGCAGTCAGGCCAAAATTTGTGCAACTGAAATACTAGGCCTTGCAAGTATACTTCTGAGCGACAAAGACTAGAAATTCAGAAAGAGGGGTGAATTTAAAGACAGACAAGTTGTGAAGGTATTAGTAAGTGTGAAGATGGGGAAAGTGAAGTGAAATGTGACACAAAAGAATAGACAAGGGTAGAAGATAGAAGGGAAGGGACACAGATGATGGTGTAAGAGGCAATGTTATTCCTTCTTGCCAATATGGAGTTCAGAGAATCTTAGCTCATTTTAGTTTTACGATTTCCGATAACTGACATACGCAGTAAGCATATGGCATATATGGTCAAATTTGCAGTATAGCACTCAAAAATCTTTGGAAGGAAGTCTTATTGAAATCTTATTTTTTATTCTGAGTTCCAGTTAGCTTGTACTTGGACTACTTGCTCTCATTTAATCTGACATCCTTTCCAAAATCTATTGGACTATTCTTCCAAAAGCAGAACTTAAAAAATATCACCCAATTAAATACATTTAAGATCAATCTTAGTGGCTAGAACCCCTAGAGAGAAGCAACTGAAAGACAGTTTGTTGATCCTTGCTATGTATATTCTTTGCTTTGTATACCTTGGGGAAATTATAATATTCAAGTCCTGTAAGATGAAAGTTTGCAGGGATCTGGTAAGAGAAAATGACTCATACATTTCAACAGAAGACCAACATACTTAGTGAAAATCTTACTTCTCAATGACAGCACCTAAGATACCATTGAAACTGGCAGACCACAGTAAACTAAATCTACTGAAATTTTTCTCTGATAGCTAGATAGAAATAAAAGTTTTCTAAACTTTAAAAAAATCCAAGAAAAAACATGTCGACTTTGCATTGATTTCTTTCATGCACTCCCCTAGAGAAGTAGATTTTCCTGAAAATCCTACAGGCAGTTGCAATACCATTAATGGTATCCAAAAATCATAATATAGCTGGCAGAAAATTGGAAAGCTACTACAACTTGAAAAGGAAAAAATATATTCATTTGGTTTAGTTAAAATAGATTAAATTTTTAAGATATATCAAACTTACTTAAGATCATCAATTTGTTTTAATAGTTAGATTACAGCCGTTCTTCAAGAAATACATGGCTATAGGTAAAAATATCATTACCACCGATTAAGAATTCCATATATTGAACTGGCATATTAATTAATATTATTTGCAATTCAAGTTTACTTTGATAATAATGAGAATGTCTGGTGATTTTCACTTAGGATTTTTAAGTGAATGCTTTTTATATTTGCTGTGGGTCAAGCACAATAGGACCCAAAACCAGTTAGATATTCAGATTCTGCCAAATAGGCAGAGTTATATTATTGTAGTAGTTATTGCATATTAGACAAAACTTCCCAATTTAGGAAGATGAGATCTGAAAACTGGAATGCAAGATGAGGACTGAATAACAGAATGGTATTTCCTTAGTACATTTTAATAACTACATTTTGTAGAAATTACTTCAATTATATCAGCATGTACATTATGCTTGATGGTGGGAGTACTGGCAAAACCTGCAATTGATCACAATAAAAGAAGCTCCAGAAAAGAAAGCTACATCATGACTCTTCATTCTTCTCAATTATCAGTATAGTATCTGTATAGAACAAATCAGTTATACCAGTTTCAAACACCTTGTTAAAAATCTATATTAATCACCACTGCAACACTTTTGATGTTAGTGTAATGTGGCAGGGCTCATGGTTATGTGCACAGGATTTATTTCCTGAAGTATTTAAGGGAAGTCATTATTCAGTAAAATCCCTGTCACTTGAAGAGTAGATTCAGAAACATGGTGTTGAATTGAAGTGTACTTTTGCAACAGATTTTTAGAGGTTAGACAGAACTAAGCCTCCACAAGCGAACTAATGCTGTAGTGCCAAACACATGCAGACCCCTTTTCCCCAAAGTAATGAAAGAAAGGCAGGAATTACACAATATGATCTTTGGCTCTCACAGTTGTCAGAAGTTATGACAATCTAACTACTGAAATGCTTTTTGAAAGAATTGCTTGAAACAAGTTTTAATAAACTATCACAGCTATTTAAAAGGCAAAAAACCCCAAACACAAAAACCTAACCTGAATGTTGACATGGTGCTGTTTGTGATAAAACAACCAGTTGTTATAATCTGATAATCCAGGTCATATAAAGAATACTAAATTTAATGTTTGCTTTCTCTTCTTTCCAAATACAGTAGCCTTCTGAGAAACGTCATCACCTACTATTTTCTTTTGCAGGTATGAGAGTTAAAAAAAAAAGGAAGAGAAAACCAATGGTTCTTGTTTTTCTATAATCAGACCTAAGACAGAAATAAAATGTTTAGATGCTAAATACATCTTAAGTTTGGTTTGTTCTTCTAATATTCTTTTAAGGTAATGTGTACCAGTTTAGAAAAAATAACTTAAAGGAAGCAATTTATAATTCTAAACCAGCATTGTTTGAATGCTGTTTATCTCTAATAATCAGCGTAACACCTCTTGCCAGCCATGCTGAAATACAGAGTAAAAAGTAACCACACAATAGATGCTAAAAAAAACCCTAAACAAACCGCTAGAAAAAGTAGGTCATCAAGATCAGGTATAAGCAAAATGCGCAAGCTTAGTAAAACAGTTTTTAAAACAAAACAATATCGACAGACCTGTGGAGGAACCTGCCTCCGTTTTTGGTCAGGGGACGTGACATACACAGCTTGTGTATATGCATAACTTTTGAACCGAGGTTTAGGAGACGGTGAAGGTCCCTGGGGTACACTGACTGTGATCTACGAAGAAGAAATTAGAAGTGGAAATAACAGATATATGGATTATAGAAGTAAATATTTTAAGAGTAAGTGAAGAAAAAGAAGTAGGAAGGTCATCACCACTTTATTTTTCAAGGACAGCATTAGTATTCAGCAGCCAAAACTGCAATGGTATTAAGAAAAGCTCTCTTTTAATCTGATATCCTTTCAAAAAGCAACAAACCGTCAGGACTCAATGCTGGCAGAATACCAATGTAAATTGAAGTTTCTTTATAATTTACAAGCAAAGGCTCAAAAAACAAGTGATCTTGTAGTATATCCTGAATAAACAGAGCCAATACTCATCTGCTTGATACTCTAAAAGAGACTGAGCATCCCAAAAGCAAGTTACATATTAAATTCAGACATGTATACTAGGCATAAAATCCATTAAACACTTCAGCAGACTGTCGAATTATTTGAGTCAAAAACATAACTGACATAGGAAGAATAAATTAATTCAAAGTATCACACGAGCTTTTTGAAAGGGCAGCTGTGAGCTGAGAACAGATGATCTTAAAATACAAGTTAGTGTAAATAAAATGCCAAAAAAATGAAAAACATATCATGTATATGGAGAAATGCAACTGCTACTCTCTAAAAAAAGTTTAAAAGTTTCTACATGTCTATGTTTAAATATAAAACCTCCCCCAGTTTGTGTTCTTTCTTGTGGTGCCTTTCCATAATCAAAACATCCAGTGCTGTAAAAAAGAAGTGTAAAGCACTTTTTTGTTCAATAGTTAATTTTAAAACAGCTCGGTGCAAGGTGAAAAGCAGTACAAAAGTACAGTTCATGTAGACAAGTAAATTTCATTTGCCTGTGGTGGGCAGACTGTCCAATATGCCCGTGGTTTTTTTGCCTTCCATTGGCCATCTAACATCAAGCTTATGAAGTAGGTAATAGAAACAAGCATTTTAGAGCAGCAAGATGAAAGCAGAAAAGTGAAACAACTCACTTCTTGTGAAAAACGCTGCTGATGATGTACTTGTATGTGCTCCTCTCTAGTGACCTTTGAGTGTCGTGGCAACATCTCCACCTCCCTGATGGCTTCCATGGTGACTTGCTGGGGCAGAACTTGGAAGAGAGAAGTCACGTACATCAAGATGGACTTCTTATCTGGACAGGCAGTTGCAACGTCTGGAAGGCAAATTAACATGCATAATTTCAGTTTCCCCATTAAACATAAGAAATAGCCATATAGCTTCATGGAAAGTTGATAGACTAATGAGCAATCTATTGTCCATGTGATTTCTCTAGAGACTAATTAGAACCTTACAAACAGTTCCAAAATTACAGACTAAACTTGCATACCAATACGTAGGAGCAAAAGTTTATAAAGGCAATTGTTATTTCATTCAACATGAATGTTCAGTCTATATCTCTTCAGTCAAAATGCACATAGTATACAACTTGAAACTGTGAACAAATACTGTAGTTAAAATAAGGACAAGCTCATTTTCAAAGTCATTCCTTGTATATGCTCTTATTGTGGTTTAATAAGCCCATCCAGACAGCTCTAAACACCACACAGTTGCTTCTTCACTCCTGTCCCCCTCCAGTGGGATGGGGAGAAGATACAACAAAAGGCTTGAGAGTTAAGACAAAAGGCAGGGAGAGCTCAGTCACCAGTTATGGTCACGGGCAAAAGATAGACTTGACTTGGGGAAACAAAATCCATTTAAACAACAAAACCACCACAAATTTACCAATTGAATCAGAGCAGAGCAGTGATAAATACAATCAAATCTTAAAAATGCCTTTCTCCCACCCGTCCCCACTTCCCAGGCTCCGCTCTGCTCCTGATTTTCTCTACCTCCGCCCCCCAGGTGGTGCGTGGGGAGGCAGGGAATGGGTGTGGCAGTCAGTTGGTTCCACGTTGTTCCTGCTGCTCCTTCCTCCTCAAGGTGAAATCTCTTCACAGTCTTCCCCTGCTGCAATGTGGTGTCCCTCTCACAGAAGACAGTCTTCCATGAACTTCTCCAACTAGCCTGGGTCTCTTCTGTGGGCCGTAGTCCTCCCAGCAATGGAATGCTCCAGTAGCAGCTTCTCTGAGTCATGGCCTTCTTCAGGATCAGTGCCCTGCTCCAGTATGAGATCCTCCATGGGCTGCAGGTGGGTTTCTGATCAACCATTGCTGTCTAAGGGCTGCAAGGTGTCAGTCTGCTGCCTCACCACAGGCTGAAGGGGAATGGCTGCTCCAAGGCACTTCCTCCCTCCTTCCTCACAGACCTTGGTGTCTGCATAGTTGTCTCTCTCAGGTCTCAATCCTTTTCAAAACAGAAGAGCCCCCAAAACAAAAGAAACTAATCCAGCAGGTTTTATCCCCTCTCAGAAATTGGCCTGGCCTTGCCCAGAGGTAGGTCTGACTCACAACTGGGGGAGCTTCTCAAAGATTCTTACAGAAGCCACACTACTTCTGTACCTTCTCTGCTACCAAAACCCCACCAGATACAAAACCAACACAGCTCTTCACATCATTTAATCACTGGAAGCAACAGTGATGTAGGAAAAAAAAATGTACAGGTTTTTCTAGCAAATGGGTTCATACAAAACAACTACTGAAGCTGACCTCTAAAATAGCTACACAGCTTTTATATTCTACTTAGTCTTATACTCTTCATGACATCTGGAACGACGAAGGAACACATTATTCACAGATATTAAAATACAGAATAGAACAGCTCTTTAAAGGAAATGGTTATAAAATTTCTGTGGACTTTAGCAGTACATACAACAAACTGTGAATACAAAGATGATTTCAGGTTTTCCACATAGCCATGATATACATCAGCGGGAAACGTGGTTTATCTGACTCAACATTTCAAGTCAATAACAATTTGTAAAAATGAAAGATATGACAGCTCTTTGAAGTAGTTACTTTGTTATTTGCCATTGACATTTACCTCCTACACTCAGTCTAGTGAATCAAGATGTAAAAAAGATTGTTGTACAAGAAATTTATCATTATTTCCATAAGTGTCTTAACATGAGTGCTGGCAGAAAGCCAAGAGCTATGAATTTTTACTGCCCTAGATCAATCCTGGCCTAGCTAAGATTTCAGTTCGGGGGGGAGGGGGAGGGCGGGAAATAATTTTAAAAAGAAATCAATTAATACGTTCTGGCAGATTCAATAATGCAGGGTGGCATCTCATGTTGTCTTCTTAGAATGCGGAATACATGAGGGAAGACATCAGGCATCTTATGTTAAAAGCTTCACATGTATTTGGAAATCAAAGAAAAGATGTCCCATCAAAATTTTTGGTTTAGCTTTCTGACCTATCTCCATATCTTCGCTTGATACACTATGAGAGCTGAAGGTACAGTTCTCCTTAGAATTGGCTGAAAAATGGCACCTTCTTTCCAGCATCCCCACCCCTGTAAGATTTATTGCCTCAGTGGCCATAGTATACAGAATATGCTCATTTAAAACAAACAAAAAAGCCCTTGGCAGTCCAAATCAAGTCACGCTACAACCCTCAGTCTCCACAGTCTCATTAATATTTTAACACCATTTTATTATACTCACTGTCCACTAGTAGTTGATGTTTACAGGAATATCCATGCCTTTATACAGACAGGAGTACACACTGAAAGAATGGACATTAGTGCCAGTGGTGATTTTTCCATTTGTTGTTAATTATTTTCCTTTTCAGAATGTTATGATGATCAAATAGGCAAATACCTTATCATTTATCTACACAAATATCTCATACAATAAATAAAGCAAGTACCTTGCAAACAATATACATGCCAGAAATTGTTTGCCCATTTTATTTGACAATAAAAAATACATATGCAGCTGTCAGAATCCGCTGGCAAATAGGAAAATATTTAATTACTTAATCACGACAACTAAACAGCACTAATCACACAACAACAGCTAAATGACCATTGTTGCAAAGCTTGGAACATCAGCATCTCAAAATCTTTTATGTGGGCTCTTGAATTATCCGAACAGTAATGGCTTCTGCTATCTTGTCCTATGCCTTTCCTTTCACGTTTTTCTTTTTGAATCCTAGTCTAATATATTGGTTTTACCACCTGTAAGACTGATGGATACTTGAAGTCGTAATAGTTAGGGAGCAAATAAATTTCAATCTAAGCACTTGCTTGCAAGGAAGTTTACTAATTCCTTGGAAATATACCTGCTTTCATTTCTGGGAGCTAAATATCTGTCAAGCCAACCTATACTTCTAAAAACTAATTTCCAACTCCTGGAGAATATGAAACATATTTAAGAAAATTAAGTCAGCAGATGTAGACTATGCCATTATTAAGATCCTGTTTTTGAGAGAAAAATAAAAACAAAGGAATTATTCATGATTATTTTTTTTTTCCCCCACAAACAAGGTATCAACTCCAAATTCAGCTAAGAAGCAATCCTGTCTGAGTATTTTAATCCATTTTCTTGACAATGACCATCCAGGATAGAATTGAAAATAATAAATAAGAATAAAAACAAGGTAAAAGATAGTTTAAATGGGACACATTATAACGTTAGCGCAAATTGCATTATTAACATTCATCAATCAAGAATCTGAAAGACTATTAAGAGCTCTGAAAATCATTCCAACTCTTTAATGATATAGATACACAGAAGTACAGGAAAAGTTCCCAATATGAATTTTCCAGCTATTTGGAGGAATCTTCTACTGTAGAAGACGTTGTGTTAGCAGATGAATATTTTTCAAAACAAAAACAACGACTTTCTGGTACTCAAACTGAAATATGTCCCATGAAGCACATTGTTCACAGAACTACCTTTGGATATATTTTGTGATCCATGGGCTTATTTACTAAGATATAGTTTCTCTAAGCATCTTCTATAGTGAAAGGAATAAAACTCCTTTGTACGATACAGAACAAGGCCCTGACTTTACATGCTTCCCCTGAAAAAATATTCAGTCTGACCATTTAGAGAGATTAATCCATCAAGGAAGGTCTCCAGCCAATCTGAGAAAGTAAAGAGAAATAAAACAAAGCAGTTTTTTCTACTACAGAGGCTGAAAAAACTGTCTAGCACTAAGGAGACAGTGTAAAAGCTAGAATTCAACCAATTGCTGTGAACCAAGACACAGCTATTTGGTTACAAGTCACAAAAGAGCAGGAAAAATCTAGTTTCACAGAATCACAGAAT
>VZZY01012174.1:0-35086 GCA_013400335.1 Eurystomus gularis
AATTGGTTGTAGTGGTGGTGGTGTGCACATTGCTATTTTGGATCCCTCCCCCCCAGGTCTTTCAGTTTAAAGCCCACCTCACCAAGTTGGCCAGCCTGCTGCCAAAGATTGTCCTTCCTCTTTTAGACAGGTGGATTCCACCCCTTCCTAGCAGGTTGTAGTCCTGATAGAAGCTCCCATTATCATAAAAGCCAAAACCCTATTGTAGACACCAGCCATGTAGCTGGAAGTTGTTCTGCATTATATGCCTATTCCTATCTGCTCCCAATCCTTGAACCGGTAATATGGAGGAAAAGATAACCCGGGCACCAAAATTCTTCACTTTCTCTCCCAGGGCCTTATAGTCTTTCTTGATTCTGCCCAAACTCGGTCTTACTGTGTCATTTGTGCCCACATGGAAGAGAAGTAGTGGATAGTAGTCTGTGCTTTTGACAAGTTGTGGCACCATCTTGGCAACATCATGCAAGTTCACTCCAGGAAGGCAGCATACCTCATGTGTCTCCCTGTCAGTTCAGGGAGTCAGGTGCTTCTGTGCCCCTTAAGAGGGAGTCTACCGCTACAAGCACACATTGTTTCCTTCTGTGATATTCACCTTGTGCTTTTGGTTCAGTTGTACCTGGTGGGACTTGCTCGTGGGTGCCTACTGTTGTTAAAATTTCAAATCTATTTTCAATTGAAATGCTAGAGGATGAAGCCTGTGGTGGAGCTCTGTGTCTGTGGGATATCAGTGTCCAGGGTGCTTCATCCTCAGTGGTGTCTGTTGCTGGAGCTTGGTTCTGAAGCCACCTATCGATCTCCTCCTCTGCTCCTGCGCAGCCTAGTTACTGTTTACTGTAACTCAGCCACCTAACATAACAGGTCGTCCACCTGTGCACGTCTTGTGCAGGTACTCGTCTTATCCCCAGGGGAGGGGGGTTTGGCAGTCACTGCACCCTCCAGCCTGTATGGAAGTTTCCTCGTTTCCTCTGTTGCCAGTTCTGTCCAGATGGATACATCAGACATTACTGGGGCTTTCTCTGAAGAAGCAGTGGGTTTTGGTCCTAGAGCAAGTACCCACCATTTCGGTAGATGCAAACTAGCTGTCATCGTGCTTCCTTGGCCCCGCACCCTCCCCTCTTTCCCTGCCTGCACAAACTACCGCGGTAGATCTCTTTCTAAGAGGGTGATGGCCACTAATGGAGCTCACCCTCCTCTTTCAGGCTGGAGGGGGTGAGGTACCACTAACCTCTTGTACTAACAGAGCTCTCAGTGCCCTGTTTGGGTGTCCTGCGCAAATGGCACTGCCCCAGGCATAACCACTTGCTGCTGGTTTGCTTGGTCTCTCAGGGCTTCTTTTATGGGTGGGGGTGTGGTCTCAGCAAGTGGCCGTTGGGTTGTTAACACCTCATTAAGAGGTATTTACACCCCGTTTAAGTTCTGCTGGCTCCACCCACGCTGCCTCAGCAGCCTACCCACAAGCTGCCGATTCTCAGCACAGAGAGTTTTCCTGCCTTATCACTTAGATTGAGCACAAATGCAAGTATTTGAGTCTTCTAACTGCCAGATCTTTTTTTCTCTTTCTTGTGTGTTAAGTCACTGCAGTGTATATGAGAGATACGCACTTGACTGTCTTGTCGTCTTCTGTTCCAGCTGTACCATTTTCATTTTATGGATATTGCCTTTGTTTAACTTTAACCAAGCAATTACGGTTCAGTCCACTCTTCATGATTTTATGGTCTACTTTTTCACCCTGGACTAAAAATTAATTTTTGCAAACTGGTGGCATTTGTATCATCAAAATTAATTATATTCTTCCATGACACAAAGTGAGCATAGCTCAGATGGCAGTTTAAGGAGATCTCTCAAAGTATAAATGTCTATAGATGAATCCCCTGTTTGTCTAGGGGTTCTCTATCAGACGGTGCTCATCAAGAAAGAATAAACATTATTCAATATCAACCATATCTGATAACATTTTCCCCCTTGTAGTTAGTAAAATGTTTTTTCATATATTCATGCACATTGCCTTAGCTTATATGTAAGTGAACGGTTCTTTTTGCCTTTCTTTCTTTCTTTGTTCCTAAAGATACCAAAGCCAAGAGCCTTGCAATATAACGTTTCTAGTCATAATTCAGTTATGATTCTCTTTTAATTTCTCCCTTAGGATAAGTGAAAGTTGTTTAAATGCATAGACGATGGGGTGAATTGAGTCTTCCACTTCTATTCTGCCATAGCATTAGGATAATTTTTTTTTGAAAGGAACCATCAGGCTTTTTCTCAGCTCATGACTCCTTTTTCTGAAATAGTGTTCATGACCTTATGCCTACTTAGCTTTTTCTTTTTTTTAATTAGCTCATTTTTCTCAATCTCAGATTTTATCTGTTTGCTTTCTTATTACATTTTCATGTATTTTAGTGTTAGTGCTTGCTCCAATACCCATGTACCTGTTTCTGTATTAAAATAATGAATGTCTGATTTGCCCTCAGGTAAATAGCGCGTTCATCTTTTGCCACAAAGATTACATGAAGGCATTCACCAAAAAATATTAACATCTTTTTGTGTCTACTATATGTACTTTTTGATGCTTGCAAGTCTGACCAGCTTATGTCAGATGAGATACACACCTTTACCAAGGAGCTGTATAATACTTCAGGTTATGCTTTGTTTCAAAATGGATGGTGGCTGTAACAACAACAATCATGAAAGGCTGGTTCAAATTTTCTCAACAAGGGTTAATTTTGAGTCTAAGATTTTGTTCCTAATCTGGTTTCAGAATTATGAAAACCCTTCTGTGACAGACTTCTAAAATGCTGGTTTTATTTATATTCTTTCGTTAAAAGCATATAAGCCATAAGTTTCATTTTTACCTAGAGTGCATCATTGTTCACCTTTCAATAACAAAGTTTCCATTTAAATCAAGCAGAATAATGTGTGCAATAAAATAAATAATTTGGAAAAGCTGTTGTTGTAAATGCTATTATGAAAAATAAAACCACCTTCAAATTATCTTCCACTTCACTAACATGAACAGCTTCTTAAAATTCTTATTTATTTCCAGGAATTTTATCTTTGATGGAACCAGGACTGATGAAACAGTTTCTTCATTCAGGTTAATTTACACGTACTTATGGTAGCCTGTAGTGCTCAGAAACTGTTCTGGACATAGGTTTATCTGAAATAAATTCTTCAGTGCAGACAGTATAAATTAGAACAGCATAAGAAAACTTGGATTTCTAAGTCCTTTCCCAGATTGCAGTGGGAACAACAAAGGCTGTTTTGATTTGCTGATGTATTGTATCTGTAAAATGCTATGGAATAATGTAGGAAAATGAAAGTAGAGGGATTCATTCTGTTAAGTGACTGATGTTCCTGCTTTCTGCTCTTACTACAGGAAAGTAGTGAAAGAGTACAGAAATAGTAGTACAGAAAATAATCTGAAGATCTGCTTTTAAAATGAAAAATCTCCTAGCATGGTCAGCATTATGCTTTCCACTAGAGCATGGATTTTATCAGCATGCCCTTGCCTCATACAGAACTTTGCTAAGGAAACAGCTTTATTTATCCTCCATTTACGAATAGTATTAAGGAGATCTAATGATTTCAGATTACTTAGCAAAATAGGCAATAAAGATCTGTCTTTAAAGATAAGAGTCTCCCTTCCTAAGAAACGTCCTATCACAGTTTATTGCATTAGGGTTTGAGGGCCCGGATTCTTTTCCATAACACAGCATCCAATAATCAATGACAATAATTCAGATATTGAATTTATTGTAGGACGATAAAATAAAATATTTTTATGAGATAAAGAATTGGTACAGCAAAGTGCATATGAAATAATAGTTTTCACATGAGAATGGTATTTCCCTAGCTTTCCCGCATTACTAACAAGAAGTTGAGAGAATGGTGCTTGAGGAAGAAGGAAACTGAATGACGTAGCCTTCAGGTGAGCGATGCTGTGAACAAGTGCTATGTTAGCTGTTCTGCAGTAGTAGTCAGGGTGGTACCAGTTGAGGATGCCATCCCACAGCCTGTCTGTCCTAGCTCTAGGCACTATGGTGAGTATGAAAAAAATAAACTAACCTCACAAATTCAGTCCCCACTATAGGCCTCAAGAGAGGACCAAAAGATCTTGTTCTTCTAAGGGCTTTTTTGTCTCTGTTATTTATGATTCAGTGTTGGAATTAATTATGACAGGTTTTATTACTACAGTATTTTAAGGCTAAAAATAAAATGGGAGACTGTGCTATCATTTGCATTGCCTGAACTCTTTAGTGTCTTATTAATGAAATATTGCTAGAACAAAAGTTCTAGTAACTCCAGTAACTTCAGAACAAAATGGAATACCTACTTTCTTTCTTCTATGTCATGATACTGTGCAAAAAGTAAAACAGTCCGGTTTTATAGCTTATGTTTGTTTTAACTTGGTTTTTATTAAACAGCTGTAAATATGTCAACAAGAGTGTAAATTTATCCTGTTAGGTGTGGTTTCCGTGGTCAGTGTCAGCAACTATATTATCCTGAGAATAATCCTGGCAAAATGACACTATATATTTTTCACACTTCAGCAGCATGGCTTCTCTAAAGATAGTAATTCCTACTGATCAAGGATATCATGTTAGCAACGTCAGCACTGGGCACATATGGAGAAGAGAGAATGCAATTTAACATTCACATTTGGCATTCTCACTAGGATCCATCTGATTTGTAAAGGAGGTAGACAAGTGAAGCAGCCATTAATAAAGATGCTTCACTATAGTAGATGATCTTTGAAGCATATACTTAAAAGATCAGATCTGCTTAGACCTCCAAATTCTGTTATTATTTTTTAAGCTTTATGGCAAGTTAGCTATCGAGATGTAATAATAGTACAATAATTAAAATACAATAACACTTCAAAACCTAGATATATTCCTTTGTTACATTATTTTCTCAAAGCTTTTAATAGAACAGATATTGATGTTGCTCAGATTAAGACTTGTTTGGATAACATCCAGCTCCCTGGAGTTCTAGTTAAGGATTCCACTGCTCTGTTGGATCAGATTTCACAGGATGAGGTTAAGGAGACAATTTCCTCTTTAAGTTATCAATGGTCCCAGAGAAGAATGGCTTGGGGCTTATTTCTGTGAAAATGTTAAGGTCTCAGTAAAATGAACGATTTATCAGATACTGACATTACAGTTTTGAAAAGAAGTTTAATGACTATCGAGTAAATAGAAACAAAATGGACCTGAGGAACATCAAAACACTTCCTTGCTATGTGTTCATCACTGTTCTTAGTGTGATATTTAGGAGCTAGTAAATTACTAACAGATTTGTGCACAGAAGAATACTGACAAATTGACATTGTTCAGAAGACTAAAGGGAGATAAGGTTTGCCAGATTATGTTATCTGGGAAGAAAAAAAACAACTCTGTGCTTTATGTTTTACATACCAATATACAAAGCTACTCCTTTACCAAATAAACTGTGGCTGATGAAAAAATCTCTTAACATCATTTGAACCAGATTCCAGCCCAATGGTATGTGTAGTAACTGAGGTGTACACTAGTCATAGATGAATTTGTGGAAAAGCAATCCAGCAAGATTTGTTAAAAACACAAATCTAGTACATATCTTCAGTATTCTTGGCCTCCACATTTCTGCTGTTTGGTGAAACACCAAGATAACCTTTATATGTGCTCTATGTTTATTCTGTTCTTACATTCTTTGCAAGGTACCTGCTATCAGTCCCCATTAGAGGCTGAATGCTAGGCTGAATAGGTTTTTTATTTGAGCTGATATGGCCAATCTTATGTTAGTTTGAGACTAGAGGCAGCTGCAATTCCACCAGGACTGTTGGCATGGCGCTTGCAAGATACTTAGGAACCATAGGAATAGGAGATGAGGGATATTTTTGGCTCTAGAGTATTTCATCAATGATTTTAAGGAAGTTTCCACAAACCAGAGCAAGTCCCAAGACACAAATAAAAATTATTTTTGTCAGCTGAAAAAATGTGTAAGTCTATGATCATTCTGGACAAGATGAATTTTATATTCTCTTCATAGCGTTCATCCTCTCGGATATTTCTTTGTAAATTTTTAAAAATTCTATATGAGGAAAAGAAGGTGAAATATGTTTCTGAAAAGCTACATTGATTTTCATTGCTCCATGAACCACTTAAATTAATCCCACATGTGCACAAGCTGTTTTGCTGATATTCTTGCAGCTTGCTCTATGCCAGCACAGGCAAATACTAGCAAGTATGCAGACATGTCTTCTGTGAACAGAACTGCACACATACCTGCCATCAATGAAAAAACATTAATCTCTGTCTGCTGAGGATCTATTTAGCTTTCAGCTCTGTGTACAGATGAACAATAAGGAATTACCCCTGCATATTTTTAGTTTGTCTAGTCTATTGCATCTTATTTTGATGAATTTTGCACTTTTATATATCTTTTAATATCTCTAACCATATCCCCCACCTCCCCTCCCCACTTTTTCTTATTTTTGTTTTCTTTATAATTTTGCCTTTATCTTCTATTCCAGTCTCTCATGACTCATATCATTTTCATTACATTGCCAGTTCTAAAAACAGTGAGAAATCTGTCAAGAACAGATGTAAATGAGATGTAATAGAGGAACATCTGAGATTTATTTTAGCAATCGTGTGATATTAAAGAGATAAAGAGGGAAAAGAGAATGCTTGTTTAATATATATATAGAGACAATGCTAGGCAAAGTGGAAAACAATATATAAAGGCAATCTATTCTCCCAAACATGGTCTGCTCAGATTAGCATGTTCAATCAAATTTTTACTACCTATAACATTGTGCCAGATGTGACATTTTAAAAATGGAAAGACAGGATTTGTCCACGAAAATCCTCTGCAGTTATTGACATTATTATTTATTCAGGACAATTTATATGCTTGGTTCTTTATTAAAGAAAGTAAAAAGCACAAATCTCATCTTGAAGATTTTATGATGCTGAGCCCTTCTGCACTAAATCAAGCAAGTAGACTTCTGCCAGACAGAGATGCACTGATGTTAATGTGTCTCCACACAAGGCCAAGAATTTGCTGCTACAGGCAACTTGCAAGGTCAGGCCTTTCTTAAAAATCCAACGTAAATGAAATAAATCACATTTGTTTCAAAGGAATCAAAAAGGACACAGCTCCTCATACATATTTTTCAACATCTATTAATTTTTAAATACATTCATTTTAAAAAACAGATATGTTTGTTAGTTACAGCTGCATATTGTTTTCAATTGCCATATTCTATTCACTTCATATGAATTAAGTTATGATTCTTGTACTGTTGAGTGGGTCGTCATAGCCCAGGAGTTTGACAGAGGCCAGTTTCCTTCATATGAGAATATTAATAGCTCACAACTGTGTAACATAGCAGTCACCAAAGCACAGCCCAAACCAGAGCCCAGCAGAGATCCTTACAGCAGGAACTGATGCAGGAAAGACACGGAAGTCTGGGAAGTGCATAGCTGAGAGAAGAGGACAGAGGAGAACATGTGAAATACAGTAAGTTAACAAGCACGTGTGGAATGACTTTGCAGCAAAGACCTAACATGCTGAATCAGATGGCATGTTGATTTCCAACACAGACAACAAATGCATCATTAAAAGGCATATGAAGTATGTGGGCTTGAAAAGCAAAATTTCGGTTATGGAAAACATGGTTTAGGAGTTATGAAGATGTGTATGTTCAGCAGAATGAGAATTGGGCATGAGTGAAAATAATTCCTTTGAAAGTCTTAATTAATATGACAGGTTTACTACTCTTAAATAAATTTCTCTTTACTAAGCAAAAATCCCACATCTTCTGTCAGCTCCTTTAACTATGTTTCTAAGTGACACTCTCTGGTTCCTGATAATAATGCAAGTGTGGCAATTGAAGACATACTGGGAAAGGAAAACCAGTGTTAGGATACAGAGAACTAAGAGATAGTAACAGAATAATAACATTTGTTTTGTGGAAGAAAAGCAAAGAAACAAGATCCTCTCCATCTGAAGCCAACACAGATACCAGTACATTTAAAGTAACTCATGTTACTCATGTTCCCATGCCTGGGAAGATCATGGAACAGATCCTCCTGGAGGACATGCTAAGGCACATGGAAGACAGGGAGGTAATCCAAGGTAGTCAACATGGATTTACTAGGGCCAAGTCCTGCCTGACTAACCTAGTGGCCTTCCACAATGAAGTGACTGCATCAGTCTACAAGGGAAGACCAATAGATGTCATCTATCTGGACTTCTGCAAGGCCTTTGACACAGTCCCCCACAACATCCTTATCTCAAAGCTGGAGAATTATGGGTTCAATGGGTGGACTGTTCAGTGGAGAAAGAACTGGCTGGATGGTCGCATCCAGAGAGTGATGGTCAATGGCTCAATGTCCAGATGGAAGAAGGTGACAAGTGGTGTCCCCCAGGGGTCTGTGCTGGGACCAGTACTGTTTAATATCTTCATTAATGATATTGACAGTGACATTGAGGGCACCCTCAGCAAGTTTGCAGATGATACCAAGCTGGGGGGTGCAGTTGATATGCCTGAGGGACGGGATGCCATCCAGAGGGACCTGGACAGGCTGGAAAGGTGGGCCCAGATGAACCTCATGAGGTTCAACAAGGCCAAGTGCAGGGTCCTGCACCTGGGCCGGGGCAACCAGCATGATCAGTATAGGCTGGGAGAGGACATACTGGAGAGCAGCCCTGTGGAAAGGGACTTGGGAGTGCTGGTGGATGAAAAACTGGATATGAGCCACCAGTGTGCAAAGGCAGCCCAGAAGGCCAATCACATCCTGGGCTGCATCAAGAGAACTGTGGCCAGCAGATCAAGAGAGGTGATTCTGCCCCTCTACTCTGCCCTGGTGAGACCTCACCTGGAGTATTGCGTCCAGTTCTGGAGCCCCCAGCACAAGAAAGATGTGGACGTATTGGAGCGTGTCCAGAGGAGAGCCACCAAAATGATCAGGGGAATGGAGCATCTCTCATATGAAGACAGGCTGAGGGAGTTGGGGCTGTTCAGCCTGGAGAAGAGAAGGCTCCGGGGGGACCTTATACTGACCTTCCAGTACCTGAAGGGGGCCTACAGGAAGGCAGGGGAAGGTCTACTTAAAGGGTTTGTAGTGATAGGACAAGGAGTAATGATTTTAAACTAGGAAAAGATAGATTTAGGTTGGATATTAGAAAAAAGTTCTTTAGCATGAGAGTCATAGAGCACTGGAACAGGCTGCCCAGAGAGGTGGTGGAGGCCCCATCCCTGGAGTCATTCAAGGTCAGGCTCGATGAGGCTCTGAGCCTGACCTAGGTAGATGTCCCTACTTGTGTAGGGAGATTCAACTAGATGACCTCTAGCGGTCCCTTCCAGCCTGAAACATTCTATGATTCTATGATTCTATGTAATACTGATATCTTTTCTGCAACACTGCAGTAAATTATATATTCCTACATGTGTAGAATAGAGAAATTCTTAGGTATGAAATAGGAATATTTGCATTTGGTTTCAGCTTGGCTTTACAGTTACAAGGAATTCAAATGAGAAGACCTGTGTCACACTGACTCAGCAACGTGTAGAGATTATAAATCTTGTTAGTATTTTATTGTAGAGCAATCCTATCAGACTCCTCCATTTGATTTCTTCTGAATTCCTTTTTCATTTTGCTTGCTGTATTGTATATTGACAAAGAAGCTCCTGAACACATGATAAATCATCAGACTCTGAGGTACTACTATCTCTAACCATGGTAGAGATAGGAAGTCAGGGAGTCAGTTTTCTGATTCCCTATTATGGATTTGTCATAGCTAGTGTAACGTAATCAGAAAAATAGTTGCAAACTCATATTTGAAGGTCCTAAGTTAGGCATCACAACTGCTCTGCTCTAGGGAGTCTGGATGTGGAAGCCCACAGCAGTATTAACTCTACATTTCTCAAACATCCATTTACATACTTTGTTGTTACAAAAGCTATGTCAGTCATTTCTCATATGCAGTCTGAATACAGCCTAAGTGACTCCCATTTGCTGTCTGTTACATGATGTACCTCACTCAGCTTGTCATGCAAGAGTTACGTACCTTGTCAATACAGTTATCTTTGTCAAGACAGAGAAATAAGTACAGTAGCAGAATGGGTGCAACTCTTTCCAGCAGCCGTTTTCTTAATGTGAACTGCCATCTGACAGCACGTTTCTTTCTCCAGCAGTTGGACTGGAAGCTGAAGACTTGAATTTGACTCCCAATTACTGTTAATTAAAATGAACCAAAGTAAGTTCCCCTTTCTACTGACAGAAACTGCAAGCAAAATGAAATATATGCATTTACCTCTTATCAAGTTACTAAAGAGTAGTTCTTGTCTTTTAACACCCCTACTCAAAAGAAATTAAGAAAAAAGAATTTTAAAAAATCTCCTTAATTTTAATGTTGTTTCTCTATGGATCACCAAGAAAGCATTTGTCTGACTGCGGAAATAAAGTAACTGGAAAAAAAAATACCACAAACATTTGCAGGTGCCATTGCTGCCAGACCAGCAGCTTTACCTACACTGTTCTGATGTCGTTTAAGGTGAAATTGGCTGAAAGACAGACGGTGGTGCACCGGCGTGGTCTGGTACAGTGTATATAAGCAAGGTCAAGCCTACATTGCAAATAATATTGCATAGGCTGTTACCTCCATTTAGTTCTGTTTTAGAACAGCAACAAAAATGTGAAAAAGTTGCCTGATTTTTTTTTTAAAGTTACTTTCACTAGCTCCAAATTTTTTTATAGATTTGTACTTTTCCTAACACTTAACTTTTCAGCTTCGTAATATTGTGCTTCAAAACACTAACACAGTTCCGTAGATGGAGAAGGCTTCTTAGAAAACCATTAATAAATTTTTAGATGCAATAAGGCTGTAAACACACTTTGCACCTTTATGAATTTCATATTCTAATTCTCCCATGGAGCATTCTATTCTGTATTTTGCTCCTACCTATCATGCCATATCATACCATACAGTTCCTAACATTATACAGCCCTCAATCCTGTGTTTAAAAAAATAATACTAAAAATATATGGTAGCTCAAACATGGAATGCTCAACAACTTCTTTTAAACTTTGGAGGCTTTGGAAATAGTCCGTGCTAACCAATATCCTTACAATGAAGAACTAACCATTATCCTTCAGTTCGTCAGATAATTTAGATTTTACTTCCTAGAGATTTAATTTGTTACCTGATAAAGCTAGCTACTTGAAATTTGTAAACATCCCCATCAAAAGTACCACTCCCTCATCAAGCTTAACCCATCATTTTCTCAGCAGACAGGAGAAAATTTACAGCTGTACACATACTTTCCAATTTATATTGAAATAATTTTCTACCTTTGCAAGGTATTTTTAATCAGGAATTTGCACTGCAGAATAATTAAATCAAAGAGACAATTTTGGTAAAACTAAGGATAGGCATGCTTTTAATAACTTTCAGAAGCACTCCAAGAGGTTTACATGAAAGTTCCTCTTCAAAAAGTACAAATTTTTCTTATAACAGTATTTCCCTGAGAACACATGTTATGTAAAAAGTGGATTTAAAGTGGAAAATCAGTAGATAAAATATAATATGAATTAGCATGAAATATTTACTTTTGTGTGCAGTAAGGAATGCATTTTGTTTGTTTCAATGCAAAGTTTCTCTTATCATATAATCTAAGAGACATATAAGTAATCTGTGGACATGCAGAAGTTAAAGGCCTTGTGCAGCCAAAGAGAATCAGCTTCACAATAAGGCTATTATGATTCATGTTAGGTTTGAGGTGTCTCTTGTGCTGAGTTTCTCATGGACATCCTTTCCTCTTTTTTCGGTCAACTGAGTGCATACAGTGTTTTCTAGCTGTCATTAACAAACCAGGTCAGGGCAACAGTTGTCAAGTTTATGTTGTCTGACAATTTTCATTTCTCACCTCCTTGACATACAGTTTTCCTGCTCTGACAGCCACATTTCTGTATTTTCTATCAAGGGGCTTTGTATTTGAGATGTTTCATTTAAAATTAAAATATTCAGTATTTGACAATCTTCTTTGAAACCTCCTCAGGCCTTATGTTTACCTAAGATGTAAATCAAGGTGGTTTTGATTTTAAATCAATTTGAGGCTTTTAACTGGTGCTATTTTTTACAGTAATTTTTCATCACTTAGGTACCATCTCATCAAATCTGTCACTGTGGTAGAAATGTTTTCTTGGTGCATTTCCCCCTCCTTTTCCCTTTTAATATAGTCATATCTGGCCACTGGCCATATGATTTTCCAGACAACTCATAACTTGCCTCATATGAGGGAAGCAGAAATAAATGCAGCTACTACATTTGGAATACATTATTAAGAGCAATTATAGCGACTGGAATCAAGGCAGGAACTAAAAACTTTCAATGACCTCTTAAGAGTTAGCTAGTAATCTGCTGTGTACAAAAATTGCCCCTTAAAAGAAAAGAAAAGACCCCAAACAAACGAAAAACCCACCAAAAAAAACCCCTTACAACTATAACAGGCTTTCCAAATAAATATTCTTAGAGAAGAAGCATAATCTAGTTTGGAGACAGGAGGACAGAGGACTGAACTCTGCACAGAGATGTCTCACACAGTGCAGTTAAGTACTCTTTTCCCACTGTAGAACATCAGAACCTCATATATGGCCTTGACATTTTTCTTTCTGACACTTAAACTTAGTAGAATCAATGCTGGACACATGTATTTCAGGCCTGCAATTTGTATCTAAGGTTATCAATACTGTAACCAGAAAAACCCTTCTGAACATTAATGTACTAAATAACTTCCCAAGAAGCTTCAAGTTTCAAAACTATACGAAATGTTATAACTGCGGAGGTATATGTGCTCTCAGAATGCTCTCTGTCAGAGCTGGAATCCATTGCTTCAATACTTGTCCCATGGCAGGAGCAATGGCAGGTCTGAACTTGCAGATCATAGTGTGCCACAGAACACCAAAATGTCAAACAGTATATCTGCACTAATTTCAGCTTGTTTTACTTGGAATGTAATAAAGATATACATAAGCTTCAGCCTGGAAACTGCCCCCAGTGAAGGAGCAGTAGTTGCTTTCTCCCACTTAAAAAGATGGTATTTTGCAAGGATTCACTAACAGTTCTACAGGACAGATTTAGTAAGTCCTGATTACTATCTTTTGTATAATCCTGATTTCTTTAAGCTTCCTTCTTAGAAAATAAATATACATTATAGCCTTGCTGGAGAATCTGAGCATTTATTCTGTCCTTTTACTTGAAAAGCAAATTAATGTTATTGCTACATTACTGACTACCAACTAAATATTAACCAGAGATACAGCCCTGTGAATAAATACCCATGCATTCTCTAGAGTTAACAAAAGCCATTCTTTAATGAACTATAAGCAACAACTTTTCAGTTGTTACTGTCTCTATCAAAGCTATTTACTTCTTTCTTTAAAAAATAAGCCATGTACTGTCAAAGGGAAAATAGATTATACTATGAAATTTGCTGGCTAATCAACAGAAGTGTTTCGTAATTCTTACATAGGCACTTTTCCACTTTTCATGTGCTATAGTGGGGAGTACCATATCTTCAGTCTAAGTGAAAAGTAATTGAGTTAGTCTGGGTGTGGCTACGCTTCATCCACTACAGTATAAACCTAATTTCTGTAAACTTTATACCCTATGAGCTGTCCAGAAAAAGATAATGTATGTTGTCCACAACTCTTGCATAAAAGGAAAGCAATTATTACTCTCCTAAGGACATCAGAAGAAAAAGGAGCAATAAAAATTCATCTCCTATAGACTCAGATACCTTTATGAGAACAAAGCTTAGCACAAAACCCAATGGGCTCTTATTATTTGTGTTGCAGTAAGCTCTGAGTACATCCATTCATTTTTAAGATTACTTTATGCTAAGAACTGTATGTACACTTAGGGAAAAAGGGTGATCCTTACCATCAAAGAAGCTGACCTTTAATAAAAAACTACTACAGGAATTTCAACAGGCTGGAAGAAGTGAGATGAGAAGACACAGAAATAGAAACAAAGGTATTGTGGGTGATACAACAGCATCATTAGTACAAACTGAAGCAAGGAGAAAAGGTCCCTTAGCATGTCTCTTTAGGAGATTTACTATTTTAGGCACTGATGTCTCTGCTACCCAGAGGGGCCCACCTCATTTCCTGCAGGAGTTTTTTCCACTATTAATGACAGCAATGAAGGCAGCATCTCAGAGGAATCTTCACAGGCTGTCTAGCCCAAATGATGAAATGGAAAAGTCAGACTAAGATTTGAAAACAAACAAACAAAACTGGCTACAAATAAAAGCTTTATCTTTTAAGTTTTGCTGCAATTAGGGGCCTATGAGTGGTAAAACACAAGGCTATTGATTGCTGCACTTCTGCCGCTCTGAATCATAATCAAATCCAGACACATGGTTAAGTATGAAATTACATGAACAACTTTAGTGAAAATTCCCTTAACAGCAAGTTTTATACTACAGTATTCTAGTGCCAAACAATTCTAATTAAAAGCACTTACCAAATCCCCAGCATTGCTGTCAGTATGGGAATGCACAATTAAAGTAACTGAAACAACATTACTTCTATCCCCACATCAGTGCCACTTTGTACACCCGGAATATCTGGCATTTATGACACATAATTAGAAACGGACACAGAAACCCATAATACACTTTAAAAATAAACTTTGTTAGAGCATTAACTATAGAAGGAGTCCATACTTTATTCCTTCAAAAAGCCAGTCAAGTATTAATTACGTCTCAGGATCCTGAGAGACAGTCAGGTAATCTAGTTGCATTGCACAGAAAGCTTGCTGGAAGGTGGTGTAGCCCACACTGTATTTTTCAATATTATTTCCTCAGACTTTATTCTCAGAAAATAAAACATTACAGTAGGATCCCTAAAGACTGACTTTGAAAAATACACGTGATAGAAATGTGCAGGACTTGTGATGGGAAATGTGCTATTTTTCTCTGTTGTCTTCACTTTCACTCCTTCCCAATCTGAGTAATAACATGTTACTGGATTAAACACAGAAGAAGGAATTAGAAGGCCAATGTTCAACTATTATTTTTCTTCTAATATAAAAAATTACTGTTTCCTAAAATAGTTTTTCCATTGAGAAAACAGGAATAACAGTTTGTCACAGCTTGCACCTTAACAGACTTTGAGCCTCAAACAATGATTATTAGATTATATGAAAATCTCAGATAAAATAGTTCAAAAAATTAAGATTACCAGGGTTGTACAGTTAGAAGACAAAATTCAGACTACTGTTCAGAAGATGAAATATCTATATCTTTTTTTCTTAGTCCTTTCTGAGGACTTTCAGTGGCAGGATACTGATCATATCTTTCTATCTTTAAGTAGAATCCCTGAAATTTCCCTCATTCAATGCATACCTAAAGGTACTAACCTGGGAGTATCATATGCTAATGCACCAGAGCTCATTGTTTCTGAGTACACACGAAGAACTTCAGTTAACACTGATATTGATCTCTCCCCCCACTGCAGGGCTGATTTGCAATAGGAAGTAAAAAAATGGTTTATTCTGCAGTGGAGCTGCATAGAGGTACATTTACAGGGCAGATTACTGTATTTGCTGTGTCTTAACGCACTATAAAGTTGTATGTTTTGAAAAATTAGCAGCAGCTTGGATGAGCATCAACCTTTCCACTTTTGGCTGTATAAAAGACATGAGTCTACACCTACTTCAAGGTAGTGGTGTGAGGTGCCCTCTACAGTTCATGTTAGGAGATTCATCACACTCAAAGGCTAGTGGAATGGAGACCACATTGAAGTTGCCTGCCATCCTGTCCCACCTGGGGAGTAACCCCAGAAACCACCCACATTATCTTTCAGTGAGAGATGAATCTCACCTTTCTTTCATGAATAACTGCCAAAATTTGAAAACATGATAGTAGAAACTCTTCCATAAATAGGCAATCCTAGACCCTAAACCAGAAAAACATCAGGAGAAGGGACTAGAGTGAAGAGATTTCTGGCACCCTCTGCTAGTTATTACATCCTTTTCTTCAGAATCTGTTAAACCTCTCCAAAAATATTTCACAGAAAAAATGATCCTTCTTTCCCTATGCATGTTCTTGTCTCTGGGAATCAAGAATACTACTGGTCTTAGCTGATGAAGAAAGACAGCTAATCTAAGGTAGCTCAGAAGATAATGCCAAATCTAGCCTTTCTGCACAAATTTACAAAACAAAACAAATCAGAATCCAGCCAATATTGGGATAATATATGTTCAAATTTACAGCATAATAAGAAACAAGGGATATACTATAAAACCAGAAAGGTCCTTGTAAATACCTTCCATTTGGAAAAAAATGAACAAACAAAACCCACCAAAACCAACCAAACAAACAAAAAACATCTCTGCTTCATTGTTTGCATCATGGGTTTTACATTTCTTTTTCTCCATCTGAGAAATCAAGCTACATGTTCATAAACACTGTAGAACATAACTAAGAAAAGGCAGGAAGTCTTTACGCACAGTCACAGACAAAACCACGAGCTGGATAAGCACTAGCATTTTTTGTAAATATGTTATTCTAAATAGAAGTCATACAATTTTCTTCACCTGATTTATCTTTAAACCTATTAAAAAGTGCTAACATGAAATAAAAAAGCTATTCTAGTCAGAAAATATTTCTTGTCATTTTTCTTTATTTTTTTTCTCTGTCCGCTGAATAAAACTGAAAGCTAAACCCCAGTATTTTAATAACAATACACAAAAATTTATAATTTTATGAATTGAGTTCTCTTCAGAAAGGTTGTTATAAGCCAAAGTTTCTATCACTATGTAATCTGTACTGGGGAATTTTCACTTTGAGAACAAGACACAAGCTTCCATAGGGCTGCTACATACACAAGTAAGGAACAACTTGTATTTGGGGAAAAGTATCTGCAATCCACAGGGTCTCCTAGCAACAGTATAAAATTCTAATCCTCAAAACCTTAAGTCCCCTGCAGTGTTTTTAGACAGATGTGAGATAACACTGTGTAATGTAATACTGAGGTAATACGCTTCACATTTCAATATACTAGTTCAGGCTCAACAACAGTAATCCCATTCACTCAGGTTCCAGCGAGTGAAAAATAAGACTCACAATCAGATGTCTGCAAAACACCATGTAGACAGACTCAACAAGGTTCCTTGCTCATTGTCTGCCTGATCACGTTGTGCAATAGTGGCCTGTTCTGGGCTGAAGAGCAAAATGTGAGGGTAGTCAAGCAGCAAGGGAATGGCAGCTGTTGTAGGCGAGCACAGCTGGAGCTCCTGAGTGAGGTCAGTGAGCAATGTTAGAAATCAAGCCTAAAAAACTTAGTGTGTAACGGTACTGTCAGGGTGTGGGGTGTAGCTTGTTAGGTCGACTGAAAGACAGACTTTTTTTCCCCCCATATGAAGATAAATAGGTCTGTATTTACTTGCAGGTGAAAAAATGCCTTCCTGTCAATTAATTGAAAAATTACATAGCTCGCATTCACTGAACTTTTTATTGCTGTGCCAGAAAAACATATGGAGAAACTCTCTACCAAGGCAGCTGGGTAAGAATAAATAAGGCCATGCATGAGTGAGATTTGCAGGATCACCTTTCTTCCCCAATTGAAAAAGTAAAAGACTCCAATATCTTAATTATTCCTGTCAATTCATATTTTGTCTCCATACTAAAATACTGATGAAGCCACAAAAAGATATCATCCAACTGGACATTCACTTAAACAAACTGAGTACTGGCAAGCCAATTGCAGAATTATAATTGGCATATTTAACTTTGTCATGCATCTGGCAAAGGCAGAAATTGTTTAGAGAAATTACAGGATTGCAGAACTATTACTCCTAGTAAATGCTAGGAGAGTTTTGGAGTTCTGAGATACCATAAAGACATATGTAGCTGTGGATCAGGAAGCTTTAATTAGCATTCGACACATCCAAGGGTTGAGGATTGGAACCTCCCTGCCTTCTGCTTGTTAACTTGGTTGTGACTTCTACTCTGCTTGTTAATTTCTTTCCATTTTGCATATAATTATAATATAAAAAAAACAGCAATCACTTAATGCACATTATTGTTTAAAAGCTTATCTGGCAGTTATTTGATCCAAACACTAGTTACAGTACTATCAGCTTAATTATTTGTGACTTTGCTTCCCATTCAATTTAAGGTAACATTTTACTTCAGACTAAATTGCCTAGGAGACAGTCTAAATTGAGCTGATATTACTTACAGAGAATTTTATAAGATTACTTAGAAGACAGTGTGTTAATAAAAATATTTCTTTTCTGGTCACAGTTGCTCTAATTAAAACATGAATCTCACTGTTATTTCTCTATATTTCCTGTTTATAGGCCTTCCCTTGTTACTTAATTTCTCATATCTTTACTGTTCTAAATCTTATTTTTCTTCTCAGACAGCTAACCTACTACATTACAATTTCAGAAGAGTTCCCTAGGAGATTAGATAATCTTACCTTGTAATTACATTTCTTACTGTTTTTTAATAAAACCTACCAAGAGAGCAGAGCAAAAATGAGACACCTAGCTGTCAAAAGCAATTTTATTTTAACAATACACGCTATACTGAATCTGGTTGGGAAGGAGTTAATTTTCTTCATAGCAGCCCATACAGTGCTCTGTTTTGCACGTATGACTGGAACAGGGTTGATAATGCAGCAATATTGTTCCTGTGGCTGAGTAGTGCTTGCACAGTATCAGTGCCTTCTCTATTTCTCACTTTATTTCCCTAGTGAGTGGGCCGGGCTGGGCAAGAGGTTGGGAGGGGACACAGACAGCACAGCTGACTGGTAGTTGATAATTTTATCAATGATAGAAACCAGATTAAGATATTATAGACTTAAAAACAGGTGCTTAACCTACCTTAAAAACAAGGCAACTGTTTATAAAGGGAAAATTTAGTAATTTATAAAGTTTTAATTAAATGACTGCAAATATATGCAATTTGGGTTTGATATCCAGGATGTAGCTTAAGCTATATATTTTGTAAAGGCGCACTGTCATTCTGTGATTCCATTATTTATCAAGGAACTTATCTTGGTATTACCTACCATTTACAGTTGGAGAATTTTTACTCAAATTGATCTTGTTTATTGTTTTGCTTCTTCATGCTTTTTCATGGCATTGATTTCAACAGGAGGCTTTGTCTGCCTTCAGGCTGTGTTCATTCATGGCCATTTGAGTTATCAGAGACCTATAATCAACTTCCATTTGTTTTCCCCTGCCATTGAAGAACTGATTTGTTATCTAGATCCACGTTTTTAAAGTGGTATAATTTACACATGAGCTAAATACCATGCTTGCACATAGATATTTGTGTGTTCATTGATATTTGCTTTTAGCGGAGATAAGACAGAGGAGTTGTGTACATGTAATGCAAATGAAGACACTTAACTGAACAATTGTTTCGGGTTATGTGTGTGTAAATACGGATAAATGGAACTCATTGACTACCCATAGCAGCTAATTCATTGCTTAATGTAAATGTAGTTCACTACAGGTTCAGCCGGGCCAGTGGAACACCTATTAAAGGTATAAATTGATGTTCAGCTTCATATTCTCCCCTAATTTCAGATATCTAAAAAATGATAATGATACCATAGTAAGCTAGTTGTCTAAGCTCTCTTTGTAGCTTCTGGTGAGAATTATGAAATCTGAAAGGATAATTCATCCCATTCAAAAGTAAACTCATTACAGGTGACACGAATTCCCCTAGCAGAGCTTCTCATGACTAACATAGGCTGGATGTCAGAAGGCTGAAGTTAGTGAAAATAAATCCCACCCCATGTCACCTCTTCAGTTTCAGAACATACAATTTTCATCTTTCAGTGGTTCAACACAGTGTTGTAAGAACTGAAGTGTCAGATTACATCTTCAAGTTTAGGCAGTAGAAATTTAGAATTTATATAAATAAAGCCTATGACCAGAGGTTAGCCTTAATCATGGCTGTATTCATGAACCCACTATTAAATTCCCACCCTCTTCATCCACCCAGGCAGAAAACAGCCAGGCATGTGTGACAGAATTGTCCATTGGCTCAGATAGGAGTATTCACATAAGCACTTGTCCGAGCGCTTTGCTGGATCAAGGCCAAAGCATTTTTCAGGTTTCATGATGGCTTCTTTATATTTACCCCAGCTTTGCTGAATGGACTTTTATATTTGGGAAAAAAAAAGTCACTTTTCATTTCACTAAATACAAATTCTGCATCTTCTGAGAGTAACACACTTGATGTAGCTATGCATCCTTCTTACTGTCCACCGTTCTTTTTATCCTTCATTTCCAATAGTATTAAAAGGCATTTTATTTTTCTTAAGAAATAAAGAGATGTAGTAATAAATTATGTTAACAACCTGACAGAACAGCCTTTGAAATCAGTGAGAGTTTCTCCATTGACTTCAAGAGGTTTTGAATTGGGTTCTAAAATGTGAAATTTAAGGAATAGCAATTGAAGAGTTCTCTGATCAATAGCTAAAATATCAGAATGTCTATAATATATTAATTCTACTGAAAACAATGGCACAATAACAGTTTTCTTGTCTAAAATGAATTATTCTTAGCCTCTGTGATATAAACAGTTCCAATAATCAGCATGTACATGCACAGATATACAAAACACAAATGCATGTAGTAATTAAAAATTAAATTATGATTCAACAGATGTAATGAGATGTAAGTATTAATAACCTCATTAAAAAGTCTGATAAATACAAAAGCTCTCCCATTATAATTACTCTCAGAAATAAAAGTATTGTTAATCTGCTGAGCAGCTGATGACATAGAAAATTATAAATAATAGAAACATTGCACAAATTAATTCTAGATTAGAATGACAGAATAGTTTGTATTTAATAATAGGAAGACCATTTTTAACAAAGAATAGGCATGATGTTCTATTGGAGACTGTTTTAATTATTAGACTCCTTTTCTCTCCCATGATCCTCAATTTTTTTAAAAAGAAGTAATCTCTCTTTAATAACCGGTCTAAATGAAGCTAGATGCTGGCGAGCAGCATCCTACAAACACTACCTCATCTGAATACTAATGAAAGGTCTCCTTTCACAAAGTTTTGAGGCTGTGAAAGACTAGTAGGAGGCCTTTTCAATGTAGAGTAACATGGAAGACAATTTCTTGGACAATTTTAGGCAATAGAGTTTGTGGTATTCATATTGGTTTGTTATGCATAATTAATGAATATTATATTGTTAAGCTAATTCTGGAAAGAGAATGTTTTTTTATTAGTATGGTCTACTTCTCATACGTAGAGGCATAGCTGCTGGAATAGAAACCTAAAAAGACTAGGCTAACAGTATTTATCATATTTGGCAAAGAAAATTCATCATTCTTGTATCATGCACTGCCAGGATACTCTGCATTTGGCAGTTCCAGTAAGCAACATTAATATTTGTAGCCCCACCATCATCTTCCCATGTCTTTTAGTAACACAGTAAATCTGGCACATATTAAACATATTTTGCTGTAAACTCCAGCCAATGGTATAAAATATAAGTTTATCTTTGCCTTCAATTAACATCGTTATTTCTGTTTAGTTATCAGTTCCCTGAAGAGTCAAACTGAGACAATTGCTTATATTCATCATGGCAAGAAATGCTAAGACAGCCCATAGGAGAATCATTTTTTACTTATTGGCTTTTTGTACAAGCTGTATTGGCAAAATAATTTCACAAGGTTAATAGACGACTTCAACTCGTAAAATGCATTGGTCAAGGTAGGTCATATAGTGTCGTATTTACAGAAATGGAACCAGACAGGTTCAGTGACTAGAGTAGTTAAATAATAATGACAAAAAGGCTGAGTGTTTACCCTTGCTTTTTATGCCCTCAATAAATATTTTTGTGCCACAGGAAATGTAATGCTATAATGCAGTCAAAAGATCAGGCTTTAATTACTACAATTCCTTCTGGTCAAAAGTTACATTATGTTGTAATTTGTGATTTATAAAACCTGTCATCAGAAGCTTAATGTACCTGATGAAGATTGAAGTTGTGCCATCGTGAAGGGTGGAATCATCTGTGTCCAAAAACAAGACATGTGAATCGTCTGTAGTAGAAGCAGTAAGAGTTTGCAAAAATCCCTTAATTTCAAAATAAAAATCATTCATAGTGGAAGTTTTCAGTTAGCAACTAGCTATTAGAATTGAATCCTGCAGCCTGCTTTTAATTCAAGGATTATTTGTGTTTTCTAGTATAGAAATGTGCTTGTGAGGGCAACTTTACAATCATGAAAACAAAATACTGAAATTCACATAATGTCATGCAAAGGTAAGAGGTTAAAAGTAAAAAGTACTTTGAGGTCTATCTGACAGCACCTTTTGTTTTGTGCCTGGATTAATTGTTTACTCTTTCCATTTTGAATTAGGACTTAGTTGTTCACCATTGGTGAAGGGCATTGAGTGCCCACTAATCATGAACACTTTGCTGTCTTGTCTGAGGGATTTAGCTTTAATCTAGTGTTTATTTAAAGTCCAGTGGTGTCTTTGGATACTTCTATACAGGCAGGTGCAGAGAGATATATGTGTATTCTTACCCATGTATTGATCTGCCAGAAACAAGCCAGCTCAGTAACACTTTCTCATAGAAACACATTGAAGTTACTGAAGTCTTCAGAGAAGTATTAGTCTATTTTTTGGTCCACAGTTATGCATCTGTGCGCCTACATGTCTTCCCAACTGAACCCAAATTTTCTGCAGTAAATTCATAGTGAATACAGTCCCTTGTGTTTGTCCTTTGCTACCCATGTAAACAAACCCTCTGTATCAGGGCACTTCAAAGCCCTGCTCCACTCTGCCTTGCTGCCTTCTGCCCAGCTTCACAGAAGGACAGAGCTGCCATGGAGGGGAAATGCTGCCAGTGAACCCACGCAGATGTTCCCAGTGACAACTGAGAGTCTCACACAGTGATGAACTTGGAGTAGGGAGCCAGAACTAGCTGCTGCCAATGAGCAAAATGTCCGAGGAATTCTCCTTTGAGGTAAGTCTTCCCCTTGCCATTCCTGACCAGTGTAAATGCCCTGAGTAAAGTAAGACTTTTTCATGCAACTTGGAAGAAAATACTAACATACAAAACATTACTTTGCCAGTGCTTACACTAATACATTTTGAGCACCAGGCAGAAAAGCACACAAAACACTTCAGATAATGTTCATTACTCTGTACAGTAAGTAATCACATTGACAATTGATGAAATAAAGCTCTGGAGTTTATGAGAAAGAAAGCTGCTCTTGTGACAAAAAGGAATGAACAGAATAATATCACATAAAAATGCTCTTCCAATGCAGAATTTACTTCATAACAAAGTGAAAAGGCTCTGCCAACAAGGCTTTCAATGTTAAATAAATCTACTTGCATTTGTTGTTCAAATTTAACAGGTCAGTATTTCAAAGAAACCCTGGAGATAAGCAAGCTGGCAGGAAAATGAGGGAAGTAGTTGTGGGGAGGAGAGTGAGAATTACTTTTGGCATCTACAGGTTGTGAGTAATGTTAATAAAAATTATGGCTGCAACAACGATGACTTTCTGTTATAATACATACTGTCAGGAGCAGCCTCTTCAGTGACCTCTGGTAATATGATTCTGCTGGTGGATGCTTGAGAACTTGCTGAGGAAGCAAGTTACAGCTGCAAAAATGGCAAGCCATTCTTCATTCCCCAAACAGGAATCTGGCACTGAACTGGTGATTCAAAAAATACAGCATGCATCATGCAAAAATAAATAGGAAAATAAATAAGAAAACTTTTTCTTTTTCCTACGTGAGAGGAACACTTCCATTCTATGGGTCATGATAGCACATAACCACAGAGTTTGTGTCTAACAGATCGATGACTATTCTTTTGACTGTGTAAAAATGTCTTTTGTGCACAGGAAAACTGCTGAATGAACAAAGCCACTGCAAAAAGCACTGCCTTTTACATGCTTGAAGCAAACACAGTAATTTATTGCTCATATCTTTTGTTATACCTTCTTCAGCAATAGTACTCTATATTTCATTTTCAGCCCACCTGTAAAGGTACAAATGCAGCAATTATCTACAAGCATTTTGCTAAGAGAAATACAATATATAATTGCAACAGCAAAAAGCCACTAAATTTGCAGTTCTTTTGGAGTTTGTTTTTTATAATTTCAATGACACTTCAAAAGGAAAAAAGACAGATGCTTACCTTAGCCACTAATCCTGGAGAAAAGGGGGTTTTTATCAGAGTAATACACAGTAAAAAGTAACTAATCATTAACACTCCATCAGTCAAGTTGCTCAGATCTGTACCTACCAATTTCCTGGGGTTTCTACCTAATAGAAACTATTTTCATCATTTCATTTGTTTCTGAAGTACAGCAAAGTAGTCGAAGAAGCTGTGTTTATGTGTAAAAGAGAGTCAACTCCCTGCTGTGAACAGGCTGTTTCCTGCCTATTGCAGTAAATAAAATATCTAAACATTGTTTAAAAAACTTATTTAATCTGGAATTTTTTGTACTGTTTCTTTTCCTTCTCCTCTCCTTCTTGCAAAAGCCTGGAGAAAATTATTTTTAGTTTTAAATAAATGTGGGAAGTTAAGGCATGTGGATAACAAGTGCCGTGATTTAATTATTATTTGTATCCCATCCCCATCTTTCACATAAAACTTGTCTGTCTTTGTTGCACTGAAACTATTAATCAAAATTTTGCACTTGGAATTACAGAAAACACTCACATATAACTGAAATGGGTTTCTTTTTTCCAATACTCTTGGTAAATTTCAATTATTTTGTCTTGAAATTTACCTAATATTTTTAAACCATTTAAAAAAAAAATGTTTAAACTTAAATTTTAAAATTGCTTTGGATTAAACAGGACATTTCAAGTCCTTAAAATTTTCCATTAGATTTTGAAAACAGGAGCCTTTCTCATGTATATAAACAAATAAAGTAACAAAACCCACTATCCAGTGACATTTGTCACATCTGTGGTTTCCTGAACTAAGTAAAATATGCCCACCAGATAATGTTACCACAGCCTCTTCCAAGTCTTGTCTCTTCTTGCCTTGCTGATAAACTTAACAACATTATTTTGGTGGAAGGATCTATAAATCCTTCTGTGCTTGTAGAAATTAAAAATGTTAAAAAAAAAATTTCTTAGTTCTGCAGAGGAAAATTAACTAAGGTCGTGAAACTTCCCTAAATAGTTCTTGAACACTTAACACAATCACGTTTTTCAGGTTTCTGTTCCAAACTCCTTGATTCTGGCTTTGAAATGCTATAGTTCTTTGCCTAGCTCCTGGTGATAAGTGTTCCGACCACTACAGCTGAAAACTAGACCACACAATTCATTGCCAAGCATGGAGTTCCACATGCATAAAGAGAAATGCCAGTTGCTGCTCAGGCATAGTACTTTAGATCCTTTGAATTACTTTTATTCTGCTGAAGAGGAGAGCATCCAGCTTTCTCCTGCAAGTTTGTGTCTCTGTCACCATTAGCATTATCAGTCATACCTATTACTTCAGTGTCTGAGGGCCACCCACCATTTCACTCCCCCCCCCCCCAAAAAAAAATAATTCACCCATTCAACTACAGAAGGCACTGTTAGAGCCCAAAATAATGTATGTTCTCTCTAATCTAAATGAACAAGGCAATTGCCAGGAGTAAAAGCAGAGCAGAACTATAGAAGTCACATCACAACACTTCTGAATTCAAAGTTTGAAGAGTGTAATCGTTGGAAAAATAATCCCTATGAATTCTGGGAGAAGCTAAACAGAATGAACTGTGGAGGGAAACAGTGTGAAGTTAATACGGCAGGGATGAATAGGTAAGTGGGGCTAAAGAAAAGCTGAGGTGAGAATCAAGAAAGTGGATAGAGAAATCAATTCAGAATTGCAAAAGTTTTTAAATTGCAAACAATTTAATATATGCATTCCTTCTAAGCCTATTATTATAGGTTTCCAAGTCCAATCACTTCCACTCTTCCAGCGTGTTAAAGCTAACAGAATAAGAGAGTACACAGAAAACAAAAAGATTGCTTCAGATATTCCACTGCTTTCTTTTTCAGACCTCATGCAGACAAGCAGCAATGAGAGAAGATCATACACTGAAAAAAATTAGGAAGGGCAGCACATTAGAGTAATTATTTCATACTGCTTTAGAAAAAAAAAAGGGTGTTTACTACTAGATTATTTCACTAGTCAGGTTCTGGCTAATATTACCATAGCACATCTCACGACTATTCAGTTACTAGACCTAGGTAGGTACATATGCAAAATGTAATGGAGCTATACATTTGTATATAATGCATAGATATTACACATAATTATGTACACACTTTCAGACTTTGTGGATTTGAAAGTTCAGTTCTGAGCACTGAGATTGAGCACCCCCTTACATTTCCCTCAACTGAGTGCTGTAACTCCCACACTTACATTGCAGAGCCAGAGCATGTCTTCTTTCCATGGCCTAACTGACTACAGGCAGCTGGTCACACATCCTTTAATCTCCAGTTAAACTCATCCACCACTCTTAAGCCGATACAGGAGAGGACTCATTGTGAGAGAGTTTCACTGCTTTTAGGTAGATTAGTCTGCTGGAAAGGTTTCAAGCTTTACAGAGTTTCAGCTGAAGGTAATAACTCCTACCTGCAAGTTTGAGCTATGGTCTTTTTCACCTCACTTTACCTCCCTTGCTTGGCACATACCAGAGACTGAGATTTTCCATGATACAGTCACACAACCAAAGCACAAGCCAGTTCATGGGCTAGAAAGCTGTGCGCTGTCCATGTATGTGCACATGCACACATACAACAAACATCTAAGCAGATAATGGAAAGACAGTGTACTTGTTCCCATCCAAGAAATACACAATTGATTCAGCTTTTTTAGAAAACTTTACTGAGTTAAAAAGTGTCACATTATTTTTCAGATCAGGTATGAGCATGGGAAACATTTTTTCAAGAGTTGAAATTCTATAAAGTATCTGAGGAATAAGTACCTTCACTTCCCACGCATTTTGACTGGAATTTAAAAGCCATCTATATTTGAGCAAGTTGCCTTAGACTGCCTTTGCAGTCAGTGGAGAGAAGCTGGCATTTCTAGGGCACAATATATCTCATCTTAAAATAGACATCTAAAGCAGGTCAGATGAATTGTGCCCTTGCAGTGCCTTTTACTCCCCATTGACTATAAAAAGCATGACTAGCTCAGATGTACACATCTACTTCTTAGACATTTACAGGTAGGTGATAAATTCCATGCTGTATGATTTATGATGAACTGACTTTGATGGTCAAGGAAGGATAAGTTCCAACTGAATTTTTCCCAGCGCCAAAGTTCGATCACTTGTATGATTTCTCTGCAAAGTAGGTACCACTATGTCTTCTAAGGATTGAATTCATGCTGTAGCCTTAAGTGCTTTGGCATGTAAATATACATTCAGCCCCTACTTATTCATGCAACTGATGGAAATGTGGTCATCTCTGAAACCATCCCACACTTTTGAAACTTTCTTTGGCAGATTTGACTGATTAAACTCCTAGATTCATGGAATCATAGAATCATTTAGGTTGGAAAGGACCTTTAAGGCCAAGCATTAACCTGTCATTGCCAAGTATACCATTAAACCACGCCCCTAAGTACCACACCTACATATTTATCAAATATCTCCAGGGATGGGGACTCCACCACTTCCCTGGGCAACCTGTTCCACTGCTTGATAACCCTTTTGGGAAAAAATTTTTCCTAATACTCAAGCTAAACCTCCCCTGGTGCAACTTGAGACCATTTCCTCTTGCTCTATTGCTTGTTACCTGGGAGAACTGACTGACACCCATCTTGCTACAGCCTCCTCCCTAGGTGTTGTAGAGAGCGATAAGGTCTCCCCCGAGCCTCCTTTTCTCCAGGTGAAACAACCCCAGTTCCCTCAGCCTCTTCTCAGAAGACATGTGTGCTAGACCCTTCAACAGCTCCATTGCCCTTATTTGGACATGCACCAGCACCTCAACGTCCTTCTTGTAGTAAGGGGCCCAACACTGAACATAGTATTTGAAATGTGATCTTGTTAATGCTGAGTACAGGAGGACAATCATTTCCCTGGTCATGTTGGCCACACTATTTCTGAAACAAGTCACAATGTTATTGGCATTCTTGGGCACCTGGGCACACTGCTGGCTCATATTCATCCAATGACCGGAACTCCCAGGTCCTTTCCACTGGGCAGCTTTGCAGCCACTCTTCCCCAGGCATCTGGCTTAGCATCGTGTTGTTGTGACCCAAGTGCAGGACCCAGCACTTAGCCTTGTTGAACCTTGTGCCATTGGCCTCAGCCCATTAATCTAGCCTGTCCAGATCACTCTGTAGTACCTTCCTTCTTTCAAGCGCATCGACACACTCACCAAACTTGGTGTCATCTGCAAACTTACTGAGGGTCCACTCAATCCCCAATAAGTAGGTCACCTTGTCATAGAAGGAGAACAGGTTAGTCAAGCAGGACCTGCCTTTCATAAACTAATGTGGACTACAAAACCAAGTAGTCATTGAAAAGTTATTAGGGGAAGACCAATCAAGATGCATACAGTTAGCAGTACTTCAGTGTCTGAGGAAAACGTGATAAAAATATCAAACAAAATTAGGAAAATGGATTCTTACTTTCCATTTAGCCAGAAGTAATTAATTGAAATGAGATATAATAACAGCATAAATAAAACCACACACAAACTATATCTTTTGCTTCATCATTTCCTTCCTACTCCTTCTACACAACTAATTGAATCTCTTATTTGTGATAAAAAATATCTCATACTGATCCCGCTGAAATCAAGCTACTATTAAATATGAATAATAGTTTCATTGTTCAGCAATATGCATCTCACTGTACTTTTTTGTCTGATAAACTCTAAGATTTCTGCGGTTCAGGGACTGTTCTTTATTTATTGCTACCTTTCTAAGTATATCATGTAAGCAACTATCATATATAAATGATAAAAAGAGTAGTATTATTTGCACAGAGAGCATAATAAAATCACTGTAGTTTAAACAAATTTCTTCCTAAGTAGAGAAATGTCTTCTTAAGTAATGTTTGTTCTGAATTTTAATATTTTACACTGTCCAAATTTGTACTGCAAGACTGAACTTTGATTTGTAACATTTCGAGCTCGGAGTGTATCACACAAGGATGAATGTTATTTGAAAATAACTGTTAGGTCAAGTGTCTATTATTTCACTTGCTTCTTGTTCTAGATGCTGAGAGAACCAGTAATATTTTTCTACCAACATTACTATAAAGGAGAAAAACCTGGATGTTCTGAGAAGAGTTAGATCTAAGAACCACTGAATGTATTGAAAAATCTCACACTGTATTCAATTTGCTTTGGTTTTGGCCGTTATAGAAATCACTCTCACTTTAATGGCCAAAACAAAACAAAATATTTGTGTTTCTTCATGCACTTTTAAAGGACATTTTCCACTTAAATTGTTATGCTGTACTTCCATTGTTCTATGAGAACTTTAGTATCATATTCAATTTCTTTGTGATAGCCTAGATCTTTTTAATATGAGTCTTGAAAGGAAACTGAAAAAAATCAATTTTTGCAGAAGTTATACTTTCTCATTTCAAAGACCAGAAGTTATCTTGTATATTATTTTTAGTTAAATTACTATAATACTCTGACTATAGAGTAGAAAGAGTTATAATAAGGCAAGTTTTGGTGTAAAATTCCTGTAAGGCAATAATTCTCATTTTTGTCCAGTCTGTTTAGCCTCACACAGCCTGGAATCATTGTAGGGACACCTTTTCTTACAGGAATTTTTAAATGTTTTATGGTGTGAAATAGGGATTAGAGATGCCTCTATAGTCTCCAAGTCTATTGTCTGGCTTTTGTAGGCCTTGCTATCCTACAATCCTTTCATAAAATAAACAATTCAAGCAGTCAAGACACCTAGGAGAATACCTGGGAACACAAGAGGTACGTAGTGGGAACAGGTCAGTCACAGTAACATCAGTTACATCAGCAGGCTTAGATCAATTCTCTGAGGTTTGAACTATTTTCTATACATTTGCTAAAAGTGCTGCTAGTGTAAGTTATATGTCACAAAAAGCATCCTGTATCCTATTAAGACATTAAACTCTTACTTTGTATTCAGGGCCATGGTGCTGTACATGACACAGTGTGTTTTGCACTCAATTTGAAAGGCTTCAGTGGCCTTTCTTGATTTAGAATTATGTTCTGTAAATACGAAACTAAATTCTTAAGTAGGAAATTTATCAAATAGGGAAAAAAAGAGAATATGACACTTAATGATTAAATATATGCCTCTCAGGACTGGAAGAGGGGTTCAGAAGATAATTGTTGATTGTTAATTTTAAAATGGCCTGAAGAGGTAACATCAAAAGTGCTCTAATTAACTTTGCCACTTAGAGAAGCTATACATTTTTTACTTTAAAGCAGTTGTATTTGTTCTATTCCAAACAGCACATAATTAAACATTAATTTAATTTTAATTGGGTCCCTGGTGAGCACCCCTATGCCATTTTGTCTTTTAAAACTTTGGCTAGTTTCAAACAAAAAGCTTGTACAAGCAAATCAGCCAGAGGCATGATGTTGCCTTTGATTGACAGCTATGCCAGTAAGTCTCTTTTAATAAGAAGAGGATGATTCAATTGGTATGGATCATTTTGCTTAGTGTGGGTGACAGCCTCAGGCACATGTAGGCCAAATGAGTGCTTGAAGACCCATGCTTTTAAGTAAACCCAGAGGTACAGCTAATCCAATACTTCCCTACATCAGGTTATCACGTATCAGCTGCTCTGAAGTGCCCGTCCAGCTACAAAGGAGAGATAAGTAACTCAGCCATCTATTAAAGTGTAAGTGACTTGGAGTTATTTTGTATGTGTGCCTCAAAAAAGACTTTTCTCACAGCAATTAACTTAGATGATGATAAGTGTTTCCTGTGTATACATCAGCAGTGTCGACAATACTACTTCTGAAGATGCTCCTATGCAAGAAGCTTATAGAGTAAAAAGTGTGGAGTTGTGGATCTGGTTTACAATCATGAGTAGGACAGTCTGAGAGTGAAGGAAGTGAGTTGCAAAGAGCTTCAGGGGTAAAACAGGAACACAGTGCTGTGCAACCAGGAAAAGGGAAAATTTGGCTGGTTTAGTGAAGAGCCAGGGTTCTTCCTTGGAGCCTTACACAGTGACAAGAAATCAGCTATTCAAGAAATAGAATTGTTCTGCTGGTCTAAATAATGTCCATAATAGGAAGATATTGCCTGCATAATGCACAGTGTACCTGTATGCTCTTTGGTTTTGCAAAAGACTGCTAGTTTCTAGAATAGTATTTTTCCATTTATATCATTATTTGAGAATATCGATATTATACTAATTCCTACAAGTCAATAAAGTTTGGAAAAATAAATAGGACTACTGTTTGACAAAAGGCCCGGACCAGTAATCAACACAAAACTTGATTCACCATAAGCTGATAGACACAAGTAATTACCTTCCCAGTAACACAAGTCCATGACAGAGGAGGAAACCAACCCTGGGTCTTCAGAATTGCAGACTAGATTCCAAATAATTTCATTATTTTTCTTCATCAGTGCAATCTCATGTGGTGAGGACCTCTAACTACTAACACAATAGCAATGCTGGAATGAAGTCAGGGGCTGAACTAGTGGCACAGCTGCTCAATGTTGACAGCCTAGAGCTCTAGCTGAGCTATATAAATATGAAAGAGGTTGTGTGCATAAGTGATCCATTCTTATTTCTTACAGTAAGATTTCAGATAAATGTAATGTCTGGTTGGTTGATTAATACCATAGGGGACAGTAGCAATCTAAAGCAGGTCTCTGGAAACTAGAAAGACAACATGAATGCTGAAATGAGCTGGAAACAACAGTGAGCAAAGGAACAGTGTGAGCATGTGGTGCTTCAGAAGCTATAAAGCAAGCAGTCTCATTTTGTCAAAATTGGTAGCTATGAACACAAATACCCAAGGCAGGTTCTTTTTGGGGTGTTCATGGGGAACATAATTGCTGCAACAAACCTTCCAAAACTCGTGAAGTCCCTGTAGACCAGGTCATTGACAGACTCTGGAAGTTGCTGTGGCTTTACGCCACACAGCTTTTCCAAGTGCCTCAGACACAGTCTTTCCTTTTTGAAGAAGAAAGTTAATCGACTATGCTAAGGGTTTCACTATATTGCAACCAACTGAAAATGGGCTAAAATGTAGCCATTCAATAATGCTCATCCTTGCCGGAATCTCTATCTGAAAAAAAAACCAAAACAAAACAAAAACCAGAAAAAGATGATATTTTCTTTCCGGTTCTGTGTTCTTTATTCCTCCGAGAAATGACAGCTACTTTCCTCTGGTACACAGTGGTTGTTAGCCATCAATAGACATTCTTTTGCTTTACAGCTGAACTCCTGAAAATCATAGAATGGTTTGGGTTGGAAAGGACCTTAAAGATCAAACCCCCTGCCATAGGCAGGGACATCTCCCACCACATCAGGCTGCTCAAAGCCCCATCCAACCTGGTCTTGAACACATCCCAGTGATGGAGCATCCACAACTTCCCTGGGCAACCTGTTTCAGTGACTCACCACCCTCAGAGTGAAGAACTTCCTACATCTAATCTAAATATACACTTTTCCAGTTTGAAGCTATTACCCCTTGTTCTATCACTACAAGTCCCTGTAAAAAGCCCCTCCCCAGCCTTCTTGTAGGACCCTTTCAGATATTGGAAGGCTGCAATAAGGTCTCCCCTTACATATGGTAATAGGATCTGAAATGCAGTGAAGTGTTAGTGTATTTGTGCTTCTTCAAGAACTGTATTATCTCTTATGGAGTGGTTATTAGTCACTCACAGGCCTTTTAATTTTCTAGCATCTATCTACCTGATACATTTGTTACACCTCATATTTTTGGAAGACAGTACTTCTTATGCTTAATGCTTTCAATTCACTCAAACTACAACATGAATATGCTTTCCAGTTATTCAAGTTATATTCACTCTAGGGCCACTGAAATTTGGATCAAGATCTCAGTGAATGAGCATTTCCAGTGACATCAACCACTGCATTTCTCAACTCAGGTCCTGTAATTGAATTTTATGTTGTACATCTTTTGTACATAATTCTCATAGGGAAAATAATCTGTATCAAACTACTCCTTAAGAAGATGCTGAATGTCCTTATCGATAACTGAGTAGGAAGTTGGAAGTTACTGTGAAGAGAAAGAAGCCTTTCCTTAGAGAAAACTATACTTGAATAAAGTGGCAGCTTCAATAGCACAATTTCACTGAAAGAAAGAAAAAGTATTTGTAAATTTTAAGTACATGTTCAGATTACTTTAATAAATAGGAGTAGAGTTAATCATGTATGCAAGTAGCTTCACGATTTGAACCCTTAATGTGAACATGCTGAAGACTTCTGTACAGGAAGATTTAAATTTTGGCTATAGAGAATGTAAATTCATGAATTAATAAATCTTTTTGACTTTCTTTTATTGTCTCAATGCATCTTTTTTTCATTACACAGTCAGTAGAGTTTCACCTTGCAATGCTTCATATCAGCCTGTGGATACCGAAGATGCATAATACATGGTACAAGCATTTTTCTTCCAGCAGTGGGTGGTCTGATTCTTAATCAAGCTGACTTTTTGAATCAAAAAGCTTAGCTCAGCTTTTGCTCTTAGAAAATTTATTTTACCCTGCTTGACTACATTTATTTTAAAGTATGTGTGTGCATACATGCATAGCACAGCGCCTAGTAACTGTATTATCTAGCTAGGAACATCTCAGTGTTTCCATCACAGTTTGCTGCTGCTTGAGATTTATCACAAGGGAATAAAACTTTCCTCAGCTCTGAAAACAAGGCTTCTGTGCTTTAAGATACTTTATTTCTTTTTTTTTTTTTAAATGTGCAGTTTCAGTTATAAAATTCTAAGGAAATCAAGAGAGAAAGATAGAGTAAGGAAAAAACTTCCCACAGAGTATGTACTGGTTCTGTCTTTTTTATCATCACTTTTTCAGACCATTATTTACTATCAAATGACATTAATGCCTAGAGATTTCCAAGGGAAAATGCACTTTAAAAGGCTTCTGACATCTATTATACATAATTCTAGTTGTTGTACAGGGTCGTCTTTTTTGGTTTTGCTTTAAATCAAGATATTATCTTTATTTTTATAGATTGGATACAATTTTTGTCCTGTTACAAGAGTTATACTTTTGGTCTTCAAATAAAGTTTATAGAACCGTGTCCTATGTCTCCATTTTTCCCCACAATTTAATGCACAGTACTCCAGGTGTGTGTCAAAAAAAAAAAGGTAACTAAAGAAAGCTCGGGAGTCAAGTGTTTGAAGAGCTTAAACATATAAATATAGCTCAATAAGATTGTGTTATTTTGAAATTATTCCTTTTCTGTGTCAGCATGAAACATGTCAATCAAATTTTGAAAATATTTTTTTTCCATGTTCAAGTAACAAACAGATGAATAATCATTTTGCATGATAGAGAGCCAACATCAAGTCCTAGCTGGGAACTTGAAATGGACTGTGAATCTAAGATGTCCACATATCACAGAAGGAAGTGGTTGTTATAAATAATTGTGTAAGATGAATATCCTTTTCAGTTTGGACTATGCTGCTCTGTATATTCAGTTAAGGACTCATTGCAGCCAAGATATGAATCTGCATTTTCCACTGTTGTCTCTGTTCTCACTTGCTGGTCATCAGGAAAGAGTAAGAGTTCCTGGTTTTGTATCTGTTTGTGGTGAACCGACCACATGATTTTTCTGCCTTATTAAAACAGTGAGCAAAAGAACTCAATTTCCAATAAATCTATTCTGCAATTCCCATAAATCCTCCAGGAAGACGGAACCGTGATAACGCCAGCCATAAATATCGAAAAAGAAAACAAACTCTTTCTTCTTCCGCCTCACTGCACAGAGGGAGCACATCGCTCCTGCTGAGTGCACCCCCCCCCTCCCCCCGCCGCTGCCGGAGAGGAGCGAGGAGGAGGGGGGGGAAACTGAACTGAGCTGTCAGTGCAGCCCCCTGAAAAAGCCAAGCAGCCAGAGAGGAGGGAGCAGCCGC
>VZZY01012174.1:35192-69819 GCA_013400335.1 Eurystomus gularis
CCGAAAGCTGCACTGCCAGAAAAGATGTGCTGCCAGAGAAGTTGCACCGAAGAAACTGTGCTGAAAAACTAAAGCCAACACCACCGTCGGAGGGAGAGAGAGAAAAGCTACAAGCTGCTGACGTCATCAAAACAGTCCAGGTCTGCCGGTCGGACATCGTCGCCGTTCCACGGAGACCATCGCCACACGCCGAAAGGACACATGCACGCACACACACGCACCATCCACACATACAGGTCGTATTTTGACATAATTAAGTCCTTATTTGCCCTTATCTCTCGGTGGGTGAGAGGGGGAGTGAATGGGTGGGCATGGTGTTCTTTAATATTGTAATATTTCCATAGAGTAAATAAGGTTTTATTTGAATATATTTAGTAATAAACTTGTTAGATACTCCTTTCGGTCTCCGTGTCTGCTTGCGAGCTTGGTGGGGAGATGTCCCAATTTACCCTCAACCCCTTCCCTTTAGGAGGCGGGTCGGACCCCTGCGCGCCCGACCCCGACACTGTTACACTACAATTACAGTGAGAAATAGCAGAAGGGAAAACTGTGCCATCTCTTTTTCAACAGTGATTTTTCTTCTGAACCAAAATTCTCTTTTGGACATTCATGGCATAGAGAATATGTAATCACTCTGAAGACAGGAGATTTTATCAAAGCAGGGGGCCATCAGAGGCTAACCACAAACATGCACACAATGTCAATGTCACCATAATAAATGTCCTACACATAAAAGTGCCAGTAATTCAGATAAGGATAGAAATCTCAGGTGTAGCAAATACAGATCATCCTCTGGAACAGTTCAAGATGGTGAGCCTCTTAAAAGCTGCAACTGTTTTGAGTGCAACTCAACTCCTGCTGAGATCTTTGTACATCATTCTTTCACCTTGATTTGTTTCTGCATATGCAGGATATGCAATGTATCTTTAATTCTTCATAACTTAAATGTAGTAGTTTTTATTGAGGCAGAGAAGTGTCACTATTGCTGCTGTCAGAACTCACCCACACACTATAAGGAGCTGACCAGAAAATGATAAAATAATATATGTCTAAAATGGGTATCTAAACAGAGACAGCATTGCTTTGCTATCCCCAGAGTATCTACACACTTTGCAATAACAGTGATATGGAATGAAGTCCCTATGATTCTTCTTCCAGGACAAAACTCTGGCAGAGCTATTTAGCTTCTAAGGAGATTTGAGCATAAAGTCCAACTATTTTCAGGTCATGGTCTTATTACCTCCTCACTGATCTTATACTTGAGGCTTAGCATTCCATCGCTCACAATGCAAAAACTGTATATAATTTATAGCTGGAGTGTAGGTAAAAGGCAATAGGTTCAGGAAACTGTATGTATGCTTTGAGTCTTTTCTGAGAGGTGAGACATCTGTTTCAGCTGAGAGCAGCACAGCTCAAGAGAACCAATGTGTCAGCTACCATTCAGGTGAGACAAGTTATTGCCACATCTTGGTTGGTAAAGGTGTTTATATGAAGCCCTGCTCTGCTGCATAGGAGCAGGGAGTGAGTGTTCAGAAATTGCAGGCTGAAGCTCAGTCTTATAAGGCTGTTCTTCCTGAAGCAGAAGTTCTTTCAAAGAGCTAGAGGATCTGAACGAGGAGATAGCTGCTAGCACATTTGTAGTGGTGCAGTGGGATAGCTTATTAAGCTGCCTCTCAGCTACACCCAGCTGTGGGAGTGAAGTAACGAGTCTAAAGTATTTTTGGCAGCTAAAGCAGTAAATGCTATGAGAGAGCTATGTGACTGCAGTTATGTTTCTGTACAGGCATATCCTTAGATACTTCTACAGACAGAAAGGACTAGACTTGGAAGGTCCACGCAAGGTCACTCAGTATAACTCAGAAATATAAGTACATTCAAGCATGTGTCTGGAAAAAGTGAGATTAAGTTAAACTGTTTACATAGTAACTTTGACAAGTAAACAAAGTCACTCTGTTTCAGTCATTCTAAAATACTGTTTTCTGAGGGTTTGCACTTGATTCTTAGTAAAAATACATATTGCTGCTTGTCCCTCTCCTAAACCTTGTTAAAAACAAATTGCTTTAAAGTGTTTCTGAGATGATCAGCCAGTGTTTACCCTCTTTCTTGTCTTTCTGTCAGTAAATTTCCTGATGAACTCTATTCACATAAAGTAAAAATTTCCTAAAGTGTGTAGCTTTGGATCTGGGTTTTGTCATGAAGAGAATCAGGAGTGAATGTGTTTCTTTTCACCTCTGAGAACTTGTGCCTAAATCACAGTTTGAATGAATACATAAATCTAACCCACTTCAGTCTTTGGGTTCACTGGAGCTTGCTGTGGTTACCTCTGTTATAAAGAGATCCGAGCCTGAAGATACACAGTAGCGGAAATCAGGACAGATGTGTGACAGACATCAGTAGGATAGAACATCGCAAGTTTGGTATCAAGTTTAGTTGCAGCCAGGGTTTAATAGTGTCACTTTTATGATCACTATAGGGACAAATATTCAAAGATCTCATTTGAATGATACAGAATGCTTCCTTCTGAAGCTCCTTGGGATTTTGAAAGATTAAGGTTACGGAGCAATCATGTGACATCCCAAAAAGTAATTTTGATTTTGTTACAAAGTTTTATATTCATTTAGCTGATGTAGCTGATTGATAAATCCCATTTATTATTGCATTCTATAGTGTGGTATAATGTTGTAAAGACTTTATTGGTGTCATCTATTTGTTTTGGCTTGATGGATCAAAAAATTGTTTTCATTGTACAGGTCTGTTCATTTAACAGGTATTCATTTAAATGGGTAATAAGATACAAGGATTGTGTAATGAGATGGAAAATTGCTAACCACATATTAGGTGATGACTGTGGTTTTTGTCCAAATCAATTTTGGCAGGAAATAATAAATCTAGAAAATGGACTTGGAACCTACATTTCTGATTGGTAATCAGTAGGTCACTCTTGTGAAAATATTTTTCCATTTGTTCTTGTTTAATAGGGAAAGAAGCCATTGCCTTATTTAATAGCAATTTCACAGTGAGATACAGGAGCCATGTGAAAAAGGATATGTATCTGGGCTAAAAATTCCCCCAGACACAAAGTCATATCTTTGGTCTTTTTTGTGTTGAATATTCTCTATTGAGATTGTTGCTGGTCACCGCCTAAAATAACTAGACTCCATAATGGCCAAGAAAAAAGAAGGACAGAAGCAGAAGCTATGATTAGGAGACTAGGAACAAAGCTTAAGCATAGATTTAGCAGGGAAGGCTTGGATCATACTTTTCCCAGCCTTACTATGTGCTCCCAGTACGGTTCTCCCTTAGCCCTCCAGACAGGGTCCTCGTCAGAAGGAAGCTTTGGTCCCTCTCCCAGAACACACATTCTGGCAGTGATGTGACAGGAGAGAACCAGAGGATTCACAAGGATGTTGGAGCCTTTCCTTGTCTGAAGACTCATTGGGCCCCACCATCACACTCTTCTCAAGGGAGGAAATCTCATTTGCCCAGCTCAGGGCTACTGTCACCCTGTTTTATATATATGCATTTTTTACAAATTCATAAACCTAGGGTTTATACCTAGGTCTGTATAACATGTCCATGCAGTCATTATCTATGCCTGTGTCCACAGAACAATAATTCTGATGTAATCAGGCCATAGTACAGGACCAGTAAATTGTCCTGCTGGCAACCGAGTAGAGCCTAGCTAAGGCTGTGCTTCATGCCATATGAATTGTCATCCAGAGCTCTAAGATAAAGTCTAGGAGCTGAAAGCTATTTCCCAATAGATTAACTAAGAGAAACAAGGAGACATACAGCAGCTGCCTACAAACAGCTCAACTCCAACAGACTGAGAGGAGATCTGGACTATTGAAAGGCAAAGTAAAAATCAGAATTATGCCATTTCTAAATAATTTGAGTTAAGCCTGGCCTAAAAGAATAGCATCTGCTCACATGATCATTTACAGATAAAAGACTTTCTTGGAAGCTGTTTCTTTCCCCAGACCCAGAGCTACTAATTGCTAAGTTACAGCTGTGATGTACTACCAGACTGGGAAGCAATTTCAATGCCAATAAATTAAATATGCTTCTGACCTTTCTCCACGCTGAAGCCAGCTAACCTAGAAAGGCTGGCACCCATACTGTTAAACAGTCTTTCTATGCAGACCACACTGACGATATCCAAAATTACTGCTGGGAACAGTCACTGGACTGTGGTAACTCTCAGACTGTACTCAAGAATTATCTAGAGACAAGTAGCTTGCCCAAGCCAAAACTGAAAACAAGATTGAACTAATAATATAGCAATGCAGACAACCGAATATTGATACGATGAATGTTGCCTGACACTGTTTAATTTTCTAGTATAAACACAGTATGATTGTATAGACTAACTTAAATGTGTCAATATGCTAAAATGTCAGGTTTTCATGTTATCAAGCACTAACCACCATGACCAGCACAAGGCAGAATTGACATTTGGTTCAGTCACATGCTGCAACGACATGTCATAGTCTTATAAAAATGTTCTTTTTAAACAAGAGGGTCCTACACTACATCTATGGGAAACAAAAGCTATTGTAAAGCAAACAGGAAGTAAAAGTCACATTAATAATTACGTGCAATGTAATTATTACCTACATCTGATCAGGGTCTATCCTTACCACTGCCCAAAGACTTGGCATTACCAGCATATTGTAACACATCACTTATTCTGAAGAGCTGCCTATTCTTTTGTTCTATTTTGTGCAATTGACAGGTGCATTATTTATGGCCCAATATGGCCAAGGCAGCCAATGGCATCCTGGCTTGTATCCTGGCCAGCACGTCTAGGGAAGTGATTGTCCTCCTGTACTCAGCACTAACAAGATCACATCTCAAATACTATGTTCAGTGTTGGGCCTTTTACTACAAGAAGGACACGGAGGTGCTGGAGCATGTGCAAATAACAGCAATGGAGCTGGTGAAGGGCCCAGAGCACACTCTTCTAAGGAGAGGCTGAGGGAAATGGGGTTGTTTTACCTGGAGAAAAGGAGGCTCAGGGGAGACTTTATCGCTCTTTACAACTACCAGAACAGAGGTTGTAGCAAGGTGGGGGTTGGTCTGTTCTCCCTAGTGACAGGGCAAGAAGAAACGGTCTCAAGTTGCACCAGGGGAGGTTTAGCTTGAGTATTAGGAAAATTTTTTTTCCCAAAAGGGTTATCAAGCAGTGGAACAGGTTGCCCAGGAAGTGGTGGAGTCCCCATCCCTGGAGGTATTTGAGAGGTATGTAGATGTTGTACTTGGGGATACACTGTACTGGTGAACTTGGCAGTGTTGGATTAATGGTTGGACTCAAAGATCTTAAAGGTCTTTTCTAACCTAAATTATTCTATGAATATAGTTAATCTAGTGTTAGGCCCCTGACTTGAAATAAGCTCCATGTGGAAGGATGCCTGCATTTGCCCAAAGTCCTATTAAAGTCTAAAGCTTCACCCAGGCAAAAGACCCAGATGAAATGCAGCTCACTCCAAGCTTGGGGATGTAGTATGGTCTCAGAACTGCATTTAAATATAATCAGTTTTCTGTGCTTCTATTTTCAGAATTTTGTTTATTATAATAGTTCTCTATGTCAGAACAAGTCTTGTTCTGATTCTGGCTTTCAGAGTGACTTTGCAAAAATTGTCTTTATTCACAAAATCATACCTTCTAAGCATCTCAATTCTGTATGTAAATTGAGGTGGACAGGAAGGTCAGATAGCAGTGGAATAACATTATTTAAAAATAAATCCCCATCACGCATTGGAGCTATCCATTAGGGAAACATTACCAAGATACAGATTTATGTTTCCCAGATTGCAGCTTCAGAGTGTCTATTTTAATTTTGTTCATATGTCACTGATTATCTGCAATGGATTTAGTATTCTGCAATACCACATTTTATGTGATCTCTCTGGTCCTCTTTGTCTTGCTTTCCATTTACTACTCCATGCTATTATTTGGTTGCATGAAGGAGTTTGTCTATTTACTCTGTTGTTCCATTTCTGCTGCCAGAATAGTTTTGATCAATATAGGTTGCAAAAAAATTAGATCATAAAATGCAGTGCATTTAATAGAATTGGTTTTGGTTGTTCTAAGAACTTTCATTTCAAATACAGGAACTATAAATGGTCTACACCCCACTTTTGGCTTTTTAATATATTTTTGCAGACTATTAAATATAAAATACATATGAACAGTTAGTTCATGCTTGAAGAAACACATTGAGCTAGAAGTTTGTTAACACTACTGTATAAATTTATTTTTCAAGATATTTTCAGTCCCAACAGGAATTGTACAAGATAATGGGGCAGAGCTAACAGGATGATTTAGTACCCACCTCTAGCTACAGTATTTCTCCATCAATAAAAAGGCAACAATAAACAAGGAAGTTGTGGCAGGCTTGCTTTCTGTAGACTTTACTGGGTAACAAGCTTTTATGTTGTATATAACAGAGTTCACATTTTTATTAGTGAAATTATTATCCTATAACACCACACCAGGGTGTCTTTCTAATGACATTTTTATGCAAAATGTTTAATTCAGCAACAAGACCTATTCACACCTTTAAAACAATTTATAAATAGTTAAATGAACAAGTGTCCCTAGCACACAGTCAGTAACCTAATTATTTTAATCTTAATAACCCACAGAGGAACTCACAAACAGTGATTATACAGTGTGTGAGCTGTTTTCCACTCACTTTGGAGATTTCCATAATAAAATTCTGCCTGGAATCAGAGCAATTCTCCACTCCTAAGGGCTACAGGCTAGGGAATCTCATTTTTTTAAGTGTTTGAAAGGAGAATACTTATTTTCTGCCAAGTAAAATTAGGCCTGAGCATTTATCAGAACTATTGGAGTAAAATGCACCAGTGAAAAGGTTAACTTAAGAAGCTACTATTAGTTTTGCTCAAACAAGTTATCTTCTCTCCAGAAGCATATCATTGTCTAGTTGTAAAGATCACTTGTGACTTTTCAGATTTCTGTCTAGCTGCAAGTTCCTTTTCCCATTAATATTGAAATGTACGAAGTATATAGATGTTAAAAATAACATGTTCACAGTACCCTATAATAGTTTACGGTGCATCTGAGATACAGCAAGGAATGTGGGTTTCCTTTTAAATATTTTTCCTAAATATGATTCAGAAAAAAATTATCAGCAGAGAAAACAAGAAACAAATAATGATAAACACATAAAGACAAGCTTTACCTCTAGAAATCAGCTTCTTAATAGCTTTACCCACATGACTTCTCTACTGTGTTAGTTTATAACACAATAAAATGTTTATTGATTAGAGAGACATTTGGCCAAATAGAAAACATCTTGTTCTGTAAACATCAGATTAATAAAGGCTGTTTTCCTACGGATTTCTGTCCTATATCCTATGCTACTACAGGAGTTCTGCCATCTGCATCCTCAGTAACTTCACTTCTTCAGTATTTTGTGCACCTCTTACCCACATTCCCTCACCTCTCCAGTAGTATTTCGCTTCCCTGACCGTGTCTGACCTTGCAGCTAGGTGAGAGGTGGTGCTGGCACACACGTGCTGACTGACCAGTGAGGCTTTTCCTGGCTGACTGAAGAGGAAGAGAACTTGTCAAGATGACTTGAATGGGGCAGTCATGTTGCAGCCTTTTCGTCAGTGATTTTCAGTTCTTTCATCTCTGCCTTCTAGCAAGTACCTGGTTTTCACCGTGCTTGTAGAAAGCAAATATGTCTTAGATCTCTGTCTCTTTAGTTGAAATTGGCTATTAGTTCAAAACCTTTTTGGAAAGGGAATAATACAGAGGCAGAATAATGAGAAAAAAAAACACAGCATACAATCACAGAGATCTTGTTTTCCCAAAAGATCAGATTAAAAAACATTAATGCCTCCTACATTACCAGCATTACATTATACCAAGCAACACTAGACAAAATCTATTTACCTTTAGACTAAATGTAGATTAAGAGAAATAACTGGAGACTTATTTTTCTCTTCTGAAGATGAGAACCCTAGTCTTGGTCCTTGTTCTGTGTCCTCACTCTGCTTCAGTACTCAAAGTAGTTTAGGAAGCTTGCCCCTACACAGAGCTATTTTTGCACCCTGTAATCTCCATTTTCCCTAACATGAAAGGCCAACTGGTCACCTGGTCTAGTTTGCATTAAAGGAACTTCTCTGTACAGATGTGCCTGGGCCCTGGGAAAGCCTCTTTCTCACACTGAGCTGTGCTTCCTTCTTGGTCCAGTGATGCTCTGTATCCATTACCCTCCCTTTCAACATGGGAAGTCCTTCACAACCATAAAAAACAGTTTACCTATCTTAGTGGAATACTATCAGGCTGTACATTTGGCTTCGGTGGGCATGAAATGACTGTACTACACAAGCCATGGAGCAGCAAAGAACCCCATTTGTTCCAAACTAAATGTAACTGGGAGAATCATAATCTCATTGCCATGGTGCAGTGATAAATGGCAGCTAAGTCAACTTTCATAATCAGGAAGCAGAACCCACTTCTTGTTTCCTTCTGGTTTATATAGGTACTTTACTCTATATTTTTCATTCCCTATTCTGGAATGCTCTTCTAGTTATACACATATTTACTGGAATATGTAAGCATATGTCAACCTCAGAAAATGTGTATTTCCTAGAGTGTCTTCCAAAATTTGATATTCAGGGAGACTGGAACATTTAGGATATAAGCAAAGCAACATGGAGAGCTTTCTCTCTAGGGTGAGAATGAGAATCTAGTCTTATTATTAAAACACATGACTCAAATGATAGACTTTTCTCTTAGTTTTGCCATAAGGTTTTTTGGTAAATCATACAATCTTTCCATGCTACACAGAGGAAATTAAGAAAATATTTCTTATTCACATTCTCACCTCCATCTTCTATTTAGATTCATTCTGCACAAACCCTACAGCTAGTCACAGAGGTGATAATAAAAATAGTAATATTGGCATGGTCATAGCTCCAATGTAGATCAGTGGCCAGTAAATTTGAGACTGTATAGCTTCTACAGAAAATTTGTGTTTTCTTCTCAGTTCACTGTACAGTTTTATGCATCACAATTTGCACTTTTACTGTCACCTTTCCTGTAGTTCCGGCAGAAAAACCAAGCACTCCCTTAAGCTACCATTATAGAGCATTCTATAAAGCTGTGATTTGTACATATGTCTAGAGTTAGTAGATAGATGAGGTGCAGCAGATGGCACACAGGTACATAGCACAGTTTTGGTCTTTGTAGGATCAATAAAATCTGTTGTACACTGCACATGGTTTCATTTGTGTACATCTTTGCATGAAGCACTTTAATTGTTAATCTTAAAATTTAACCTTGCAAATCAGCACTAAAATGCAGGACAAGGGTATGTGGATTGCTGATGGCCCTGACGTATATGAGGCTTTGCAATCCAGGGTTCACAGTCTAGTGTAAATTAAATTCACTTGAATGCTGAGCAGAACTTAACAAAAATATGTAAGTAATAAATATACATCCATGAAATCAGATACATTGTCAAGCCTGCATATTATATAAAGTCAGCTTCTCCTTTCAAATGAAGAGTCAGTTGTTATCTCCCACAGCAAACCAGCATTTTAAAAATTTTAAAATAGGTATTCAATCAGCCACACATTACTGCTGAAGAAGGCCACTTAAGTGCAAGCAAATAATGACCAAGGAAGCTCCTTGAACTACTGAAAGCCACATACTAGAAAAGGAACATTAATAACATATAATTATTTCCTCATTTTTAGGTGTTCAGATGTACAAATAATTAAGAGAAAAATTGCAGACCCTTTTCTGTCACAACTGTGCATAATACAATACATAATACCATACATAATGCAATACAATTCAACAATTTATCCCACACGTGTAATACTATAACCAGTTACATATATTGACTTGAAAAGCATACTCTTGCTTAGCATTTCAGCTCTTAGCCACTTCTGTGATCTTTGACATCTTTATAAATGAATTACATAATCTTTCACAAAATTAAACCAGACCGTACACAGTGCAGAACTGCTTCCAGAATCTAGTAAATTTCTGCTTAAAACCTTTATTTCTCCTTTGAATTGAGTTGATGTTAGTTCTCACCAGAAAAGTGACAGTCTTGAAAGGTAAACCCCAGGTCACTCAGAATGTCAAATATTATACTTTGAATAGCACCTGACAATGCTCAAACAGTAAATGCAACTTACAATTATCAGCTGAAATTTTCTTCTATGCAGATAAGCTATTCAATAAATAAACTGCTATATTATATAAAAGCCTTTTTCTCCAAAATTATTCACATTGATATATCTTCAGACAATCAGCTCTGACTTGAGAGTGGAGTTCACAGAAACAAGACCCTCACCCAAAGCAAACTCTCAGAGTCTTCTAACATTAAACCCTAGTCTTCACAGATTTTCCTTTCAGTTAATGACTGACACTAATGAACTACTTGAAACTCTGAGTTGAAACTCAAATGACATATATGTTCACAAAGACAGTGCAGGAAGACCTCCAAACATATTTCACAGCCCAATAGCTTTGGACAAATATTTTCCAGATTAAATCCAAGTTTTAAGAGATGCTCCATTCTTCACAAGGACATTTGACTGCACAGCTGGACACCAAGTGGTTGCTACCATCGTATTTTACCACTGCTGTTCCACACTCTCTTTCTCCCTCCTCTGCCTCTCCAGCATTTTCTCCCCTTTCTTAAATACGTTTTCCCAGAGGTGCCACCATCTTGGCTGAGGGGCTCAGCTGTGCCCTGAGGCGGGTCAGTTGAAGCTGGCTGGAATTGTCTGTGTCCAGCATGCAACAGTATCAGCCTGTCCTCACAGAAGCTGCCCTGCAGCCCCCACTGCCAGCATCTTGGCATGGATGCTCAGTGAAAATTCAAAGATATGAATGGTATGTCAGTGTGTGTGTGAAAGTGCATTTATGAATACGTGTTGATGCATTTTGTATATATTTGGGTCCATGATAATATAAGACTCTAAATAAAATGAAGTCAAATTATACTGGTCAAAAAACTGCCAGAAAAAGATAAAAGGAGCTGAAAAATCCTGTCTTTGATGCATTTTAATAATTTTCTTTCCTGGTGCTTGTACTCTTTACAGACAGTAGATGTTAAAAAAGACTGACAGATACGAAAATGCCCTCTAGAATTCCATTGAAATCCAGCATAATTTCATAGGACACTGAAGGTGTGATTACTGCATGCCTGATATTTTGATTTAGATTAGGATTTAGAACTTGATTTCTTTTTTTAGTCTCTTAACAGTATTAGATTCTACCATGAGCTAAAAATATTATGTAGGTAATGATGATGTCACTTCTTTTGTATTCCTTGTAGAGCTGAAATGTGCAGCTGGAACTGTGTAAAAGCTAAGGAATTACTGTGCCATTTGAAATAAAAATTATTATGCTTGAACTACTGCAACTGTAGGTTCTCACAGGACTACTGGCCTCCAGGCTTGTGGAAGCTAAACGTGCTGCTGTAGCCAGGAGAGATTAGTAAACATATTGCTTGTACTTTTGGAAAATCGTCATTGGATACTCTCCCAAAAGAACAAGTTCTGATCTGTATTTTAAGCAGCAGCTGCTCAGCATGGTAAAATATCCTTCACAGATTTATTCTGTTCTGCTTTCCACAACGTTCTTTTAATCTCGGTTACCCACAAGTGTGGTACAGAAGTGGAAATTTGACATTAAACTGAGTGGTTGCTGACACTTTCCAAAACAGAATAACAGCCTTGGAAGAATTAGGTGATATTTAAGCAACAGAAGTGTGTTTCTTGCTTTATCTCTTCTCCCATATCCATATATACACATATGCTTTCTCACTCTCTCCCATTGAAAACAGACACACACAAACCTCCTACCAGTGCTTCTTCAGGACTTAAATATTTGTCAGAAAACCACAGAGCCACTGCAGTTGGAAAGGACATCTGGAGATTGTCTAGTCCATTGCCCCTGCTCAAAGTAGGGTCCCCAAAAGCAACTTGCTCAGGGCTGCATTCAGCAGGGTCTTGAGTATCCCCAAGGATGGAAGCTCAACAGCCTCTCTACACAACCATGGAGCCCACATGCTCCAAGCTCTTCACCATGTTCATGACCCTTACTTAAACTTGCTGCATTATGTCCGTGTCCCTCTTCTACAAAGGAGTCCAGGATTATAGCCAGTAGTCTAGCTGTGGCCTGTCTGGTCCTAAAGAGATGGGAAGAATCATGTCGTCAGCCTGCCAGTAACATTCCTTCTAATGCAACCCAGGATACTGTTAATCAACTTTGTCTCTAGTGCGCATTTCTCACTCAAATTCAACTTGTCCACCAGTACTCCCAGATTATTCTCTGCAAAACTGCTTTCCAAACAGTCATCCTGTAGCCCATACCAGTGCATTCCGTTATTCCTTTCAAGATGCAGGACTTGGCTTTTCTCTTTGTTGAACTTCATGAGATTCCTGTTTGCCCATTTGTCCAGCTTGTTGTGGTCTACCAAACATTATTCCTGAGTTTGTGTTGTCTGAAAACTTGCTGAGGGTGCAATTTATCCCATCATCCAGGTCATTAATGAAGATGGTAAGCAGTATTGGTGTCAATATCAACCCTTCAGGTGCACCACCAGTGACTGGCCTCCAACTAGACTGTGCTCTGCTGATCATAACCCTTCAAGCTGAGGAGTTTGGCCCCTTTTCAGTCCACCTCACTGTACGCTTATCTAGCTTGTGCTTCTTGAGCTTGTCCATGAGGACATTATGGGAAACAGTGTTGATAGCCTTGACAAAGTTGAGATGAAAAACAGCCACTGCTCTCTCATGATCCATCAGGCTAATCATCTTGTTGTAAAAGGGTATCAGGTTCGTTAGTTATTTTGTGCCCTTCATAAATCTATGCTGACTACCCTGAGCCACCTTCTTGTCCAAAACATCTTTGGAAACAGCTTCCAGCAAGAGTTGCTTCTACGCCTTCCCAGGGAGCAAGGTGAAGCTGGCCTGTAGTTCACCAGATCCTCATTCTTACCCTTCTTGAAGACAGGGGAGACCTTTGCTGCCTTCCAGTCCTCAGGAACCTCCAACACATACTTTCAAAGATAATTCAGAGTGCCTCACAATGACACTGGTCAGCTCTCTCAGCCCTCGTGTCTGCATCTCATCAGCACCAAAGAAAGCCTCTTCTTCTTCCCTCTGATCAAGTGGTCTCTAGCAGACACCCACACCAACTTCTAATATGCAAATGTTCTTTTTTTAGAAGCTATTATGCCTTTTTGTTGAATCATTTCCACTGAAACTGCTGGAGCAAAAGGGGAAGCTATGGGCTTAACCCATTAAGCAGAATGACACCTTCTGGCTTCACTGTACTTTGTTTGATGTGCTGAAGAAATGCACTAATTGACATACACAACATGCAATCCACATACTAACAGAGGGTGCTAGTTAAAAGTGCAGGTGTGACAATAGTATGTATCCTTTGGGGACTGTTAGATGCTTTCTAAATCAGAATGGTGTTGGAATCCCTCCTATTACTCTCCAGAGGACAGCAATAAGGTCTTAGAAGACATCTTCTGAAAAGACTTTTGGAACAGCATTCACATGACAAAGTTGCTTACTACACAGCTGCACATGCCCACATAAAAAGCAAGAAAACTGAAATAGTCCCAAGTAGATACACCTTTACTCATGAAGCAAAACAACTAAGAACAGACAGTGATGGACATGGAAATAGTCGTTCCATAGCAGCCACTGGCTGTCACATAGCAGAAACAGGAATGAAGATGTTACTTGAACTAGCTGTGGGGCTCACAGCAAGAGTTCCCTGCCGTGGGCAAGGCAGGAGCTGCACCCAGGCTGTGACCTAAGGTTCCATTCTGACTTTTGCCTTGCTTTTAGACTAAAACAGCCATGCATTACAGCTTTCTTAGGCTGGGCTTCAAGTTACAATCTCACTGCAAGGTTTAAAGAAAACCTCTAGAAACATCCATTCAGAAGAATACAAAGAAAACAGTCACTTCTCACTCAAATTTTTTTCCTCTGTTTTCCTCTGCTTGTATTTGACATTTTATAATATAGCCTTGTGGTTGAACAGACTAGGAAAAAGTCCGTGCTATATTTGACAAGCACTTTTTCAGTGGGGCTAAAATAAAATGTGATTTACCTTTATTTTCTGCACATCTCTCACACAGACTATAGGTCTGGCTAGGTTTGTAGGAAACGATAAATAATAGCAGAGAATGATGAAGTGTGCTTTGTTACAGAAAGAAAAAATACCCCACTACATTTAGGAAGGTACATCTGAGAAATGTGCTGGGAATTCTGCATGTGTGTGAGAAGGCTAGTGAGCAGAGAAAGAAACAAAGCTAGAAAAACATAGCAAGTTTAGGAGATATGACCAAAGAATCATATAAGAACTTTAAAAATCAAAGGATGTGGTTCAGAATGGAACTTTAGGATGTCAGGAATGACCGGTTCCCTATTTTTACTTAAGAAATTTTCACCTATAGCATTCATCTTCTGAAGCCAAATGTCAGAATGTGGGAAGGAGAAATTGAAAAAAGACAGAATTAAGGATAAAGATGAGGAAAGTTGGAATAATGTAGTTAATGTACAAGATTTCAGATTTATTGATAGCAGTTACATAGGAAAAATAAAGAAAAAAGGTAAAAGCCCAGGATCACCATACAAAGAAATATTTTGAGTTGAGAAAGAAAACACTTGAGATGAGGAGGCATCTGAAAATGATCCTCTCATAAAAGAAAAATTGAAGAGCTATTTCACTAAAGTCAGTTTGTGAGAGCTGGAGATAAAGGGGTTAAACATAAAGCTACGTAGGAGTTACTAGAAGATTGAAAATATAAAGCCATCCCTTTGACTCAAAAAGGTAAAATGGCTGGAGGGTAAGAGAAGGAAAATCATGTCATCTTAATTTCGTGGATGACCAGGAAAGATCAGGTAGTGAGAAACAAGTTGCTTGAGGAATTTACTCTGTAGATCATGTTTTAGTTAGGATCTTAATAGAGACAAAATAATCTGAAAGAGCACAGAGAACAATGGTTTCCCACCGTTTTTAGGAATAGAAACCATATCTGTAGATGACCTATCATATCCATTGGGCAACAGCTCCTAGCTCTTCAGCTTCTTAGTCTAAAAAGGTCTTTGACACTTTCTTCACATAAATATCATGAAAAATATGTAAATAGCCACCAACTTCAATGAGCCAATGCAGTCAAATAACAGGAGATTCCATTAATGCCAAAAGGCTGAATTAAATTAAAGGTCCATGAGTAGCAACCAAGAATCACTGTCTGAGAAACAGAATCATTAACAGCATTGCATAGACCACTTTTTCTTTCTGCAAACCTGTAACTTCCTCTCAAATCATCCCACATATCCTTTACTTTTCTAACAGCAGTCTAAGCTACTTGCACTTTAGACAGACACTTCCACATAGACAGATAAAAAGCACAGAGACCATTAAGAAAAGCACAAATTCTGTTTCTTGAAAGCCAGTCATACATTTGTGTTGAACTTTTAGCACCTAAATGGGCACTCCCTTAAATGGTCATTGATACATGAGTGCATGCAGAAATACAGATTTCTGTGAAATATTTGTATATATTTTCAGTCTCTGTTGAAATGAAATATGTTTATTGACAAACATTTTATTTGAATACATTCCAAAGGGAATTTTATAGATACATTTTGCTAGCTGAACTACAAATAAGCTCTGTGAAAAATGTCCTATAGAGTCTTCTTTGTTCCTTCTTCTAAGTCTGGTAGCTGGGGAGTCAGTAGTTGTTGAAAAACAAACTCCATTATGCCAAATTGTATAACACTTGCAGCAAAACTGACTTTGTATGTCAAGAATTGTTAGGGAAATGGCATGGTCTCATACTTTACTCATTTCACCAGTAAATTACTGAAATAAACTCCATCATTTGCTATCCTAAGCCTTCAGTTTTAAGTCTTTTGGGGAGTGGAAATTACAATCAAATAGTATCCTAAAAGCACTAATTTTATAAGAAAACTTGGGTTAGTTTTTCTTATTTACATCCTGTAAAAATGCAATAGTATACAACTACAGCAGATGGATGTGCTTCATCACACAGCTAGTGGACTCTTGGAAGTCCAAAATACAAATTTCTTTAAAAGAGGAATAAAATGGAAAGGAATGCAATATGCAACATTAAGGTTCAGTTCCCACACCAAACAGCTCAGGGAAAAAAAATACAGCTAAATTAGGTATAGAATTATTTGACCTCATCAGTTATGATCCATAAGTAATTTGGCTTACATTTGTGCATATCTTCAACATCAACACAATTAAATTGGTATTAGAGGAAGAAAACAGCCTCTTTTTTCTCTAAGGCTCATATGCATAATCCTAGACATAGGAATAACTAAAGAATTTTAATTCTAATAATTTCTCATCACAGTTAAATATATCTTAGATGTACAAAAAGTTGATGTGTTGGGCACAGTATTGACATCAGCCTTTGAGAGCAAATATTTATCTTGAAGCCTAAATTTTTCCCCTGAAGATTTACTCTGTGTGTTATACAGACAGCCCAAACCTGTCAGATCTGCAGTGAAAGCTCCAAGGAAGCTGGAACAAACTTTATGGGAAAAAAAAAATGTAAAAACAAAACAAACACAAGTATCCCCCCAAGAGCTGATAATATGTGTATTATCTTGGATTTTTTTCACTGCCTTCCCAGTTTTCTTCCCTATCACGTACCAACACGAAGAACAGGACATTCATATGAATTTTTCCTGGGTTTTTTTTTTTTTCTTTTCTTTCAGCTTTTATTGTGTCAGAGGGCATTCTTCTCTCTGAAAACAAATCTATACAACATAACACTGTTGAAAGCAGTAGGCACAAACAATGGAAAATAGCGAAGGTCATCACTGGTGATACACATCTGGTGGCTAGAGCAGACACAGAGGCTGGGTGAAGATCCAGTGGTCTGAGTTGTCATGGCCCCCAAGGAGAAATGTGAAGTGGGGCAAGGTATGGCCCCATTCCTCCATTTTCCCATTTATGACAGCAGTTACCTGCCTCTCACAGAAGTCACCAATGTTTGTGCCACTAAAGGCCAGCTACCAATGGTTTTGACCACAGTCCCACCCCCACACTTTGCACAATCATAGATAATGAAAGTATAAATATTAGGCCTATTCTGCACCTAAGGTGGTGGATGAGAAATCAAGGTCAAGTCTGAGAGACAGATCAACTGGTCTTTTCTCCTTGTTTCTCCCCCAGAATGGACAACTTTTGGTACACTGAGTGTTTTGCCCCGGGAGATAAAATTGTGATTGCAATCATATTTTTAAAGCTCTATAACTATTCTGCAGTTAGTATATTTATCAATGGCAATCATAAAGAATCTGTATATGTTGCATAGAAAATAAACTGTGCTATTCGTGCATTCAACTGCTGCTGTTGAATGTGACTGGACCTATAGCAGATAGGCTGTTCCTGCATCTGGTGTCGGACCTATAGTCATGGCAATAATTGGCATACCTGTTAAGAGATAAATCCAGTCACCACTAGCCCCTCTAATCTCCAAGGATTGGCTAGAACACAAGGGGATTAATCTCTTACTGAGTTTATCCCTCTCTGCATGCAACAAACATATTTTAGCTCATTGGAACTAGTAGTCTGATCAACAAGGAGAGCTTTGCAAGAACAAACAAACAAAATCCCCAAGCAAAAACAAACAAACAACAAAAAACGTATACACAAAAACCAAAACCCCACAACAACAACAAAAAACAACAGCAAGAAATGTGGTATAACCTCAGGGTCTCCTCCTGTAAAGAAAGCTAGGAAAACTAAGAAAAAAACTTCATTTTTTAACATTCTGGAATCAAGCTTTCCTTAGGTACTGAGTAGAGTGGAGGACACTGAACTCCTGTGTTCCAAAAGTATCATTTAAATATACATTAAAATAAGTCAACACCCAGAAGTTTATATCCCTGATGTTCAGTCATTTTCCCTTTTTAGGAAGCACAATTCTTTTAGTTTTGTTACAATTTGTTAACCTGCTACAATTCCATCTTTTAGAGAAGAAAAAAATCTTCTGATAAGTGAAGCAAAAGTCAGGAAGATAAAAAATGAACAATAATTCCTAGGAGAAAATGTGCATTTCAATACTTAGCTTTAATAGTATGATTGAAAAGATTGAATTGGCCCATTACTTTAATTCACCTTTGCAAACGTTTCTTTCTGAATATCCATTGCAACTACCCAGGCCCCTCCTTCAGCATCCATATCTGTGTAATTCATTCTGCCTTACTTCTAAGAATAAAAACAAAGTTAAAATTTTAAATTTATATTGGAGATGAGTATGAATCTTCCTTGACATTGACTATTTTGTACTTGCTGTTGGTAAAAATAAAAGGCTATTACATTATCTGCATCAAAATAATGCTTTTCCTATTTTGCACGCTACCCAGGTCTTTAAACAAATCCTATAGATGTTTGGACTTTACATTTTTTATTATATATTTCATGCACCATTAGTTTGAAAAGCTGTTTTAATTATTATACTTATTATGCTGAAATGCAGTTGGTTTAGCCTGTTAGGAAAAAGGGCTGTTGTGTAATTACTGATACATAACTGAACTTTTCCTTGAACCATGCAATTTGTGCACTCTAATTAGGTCTCCATATCTCATTTACATAATTTTTTAATACTCTGATGGAATGGAATTTGCTGTCCTCAGGACTGGTGAACAGTTCATTAGTAGTGGTAGAGAAATTAGAAATTCATGGTTAGCTCTCACTAGCCTTTCTGCTGCATTCAAATGACTTTGTTCCGTTGAACATAAAGTTTCAGTCCTCGCTGGCCTCTTGCCTCTGAATATTCAAGCTGCTTATCAACAACAAACTTACCACCTCAGCTTCTCACATGATTTACAGTGTAAGAATTATTCTAGTGCTCAGCTGAGTGATATGGATAAGCATGGTAAGAGAAGGATGTTTGGAGGGCTGTGGGCTATTTTCAGTTAATCTGCACGTTGACATATTCTTTCCCAAAGCTTTCTCTTATCTATGTCCTTGTATTGAATTCCTTACCATGGTATCTCAGGGTTTCTGTTTCTGTGGGCCTTATTAAAAATGAGAGAAGTCTAGATCTGGCCAATTCTAACCTGCAGCCACAGAAAGTGATATCTGCACCCTCTCCCCTTGCCTAGAAAGAGAAGACCCTGAGGGCTGAATTAAGCAGGAGAGATGTGGTGGGTGTTTTAAGCATATGGCTGAGTGGCAGCACAGAATGAACCTCCAGGGGTTTTTTGTCCAGTCTTTCACATTCTTTCGCTGCTTGGCAGATTTCTTGATTCCCTTTTATTGCCTGAAATTGGGATTGTTAGCAGTTTGCAAGTTAAGGTTCCTATATCCTTTGGATTCCAATTATCATTTTCTTGGAACATAGAAACAAATCAAAGCTGCTAAATCCTTCACTCTGATGCCTCATTTGGTCTAAATGTGAGGCAATTAAACTAGTTATGTATTACCTCAGGAAGGAAATTGTGTTTATGAAGACCTGAATCACACCTTTTGCCCATTAGAACTTCATGTTTAGAGATGCTTAGAGATGTTCAAATTTTCTTTGCTAAACTCTCTCCACTAAAGCAAAACTTCAAATATCTGTATCAAAGTGTTATCTGTCCTTCCCATTACACTGTAACTACTTTAATACTTCCAGATTTCTTAGGAAGAGAATTTGTGCAATCCATTTCTCTCTCCATTTATTTTTTAATTACAATATGTTCTATATGTGTGCTGTGTATCTTATTCCAGTTTTAAAGTCTTGTATATATTGACATCCAACAGAACTCTAACATGGACAGCAATAAAGAAATCAACCATTTTCCTCTAATTTATGAAGATTTTTCCTTCTAAGTAATATGTAGCAATTTAATCTCATGAATAGATGCTTATTAAATACAGTTGCTTAAATTTTATCAAAGTGGGTTTTTGATGTTGTGGAGTAGTTAAGGTTTTTCTAATTTGCTCCAGTAATTAATGATACATTCCCTATTACCTGAGATTTCAAATGTATAATGGCCTCATGTAAATTTGCAAAACCCCATAAAAATCCTTAACACTTATGGAACCATACCCTCTCTCTAACAGGTGAAAAATATATGGTTCTGTTTATGATGCTGTGGACACTCTTCATGCAATGCTATTGAAGGAGACTGATTATATATATGAATATGATAACATTACTGAAATGTTGGATGCTTAGGTTTTTTAATAGAGTCTTATACTGCTTTATTTCAGTACTTTACTATTTTACAGTGATGGTTATGAGCTTTATTACCACTTTTTAATATTGTGCTATATCTTTACTATATTTAAACACTGCATATATTCATGGAGGGCACCATTGCAACCGAAGTCAATGAGGACAACCTTGTTAATCTCAGTGATTTGGTGTCACACCTGGACAGAATTACATTTTCATATATGTGCTTTCCAAACTGAACGGCGACTTCCTCTCAGTGGTCTCAGTTCACAGCTCCTAAGCACAATACCCTGCAAAGAATGGCTGTTACACTTATGGAAGGAAATTAAACTAGTTATTACCTCTGGTAAGTACTTTCTATTTCACATAGCTTCAGAAATGTAGTATCCATTAAAACCCTTTATTATGAATCTGCTAATTAACTACTTTGCAGCTATTGTTTATAATTTATTCCTCATGAGTTTGATGCAAATTTGCCTTTCTATTAATATTCCTTGATGGTAAGGCAGGTGTATTGTATGCATATATCTGACCAAATGAAAATCTAAATTAATCCTTTGTGTTCTAACATTTTCGTTGTTCAGTGGAGCAGACTATTTATACAGGGATTTCAAATAGGGAAAAAAATCACTTTCTTTTAAGGACATCAAAATCATAGGAAGAGAATGTATTCTGAGACATTTGACCATACAGAGGACTTGTGAAATTCTTGAAAATGTGTTGCTGTCTGCAAGCAGAAAAAATACTGCACTGTATTAAAATTATTGTTAAATTAAAATTATTTCATTTTAATTATTTAATTGTTTGACTGTCCTTAAGCTTTTCACCTCTATAGAGAGGTTTCCAGCAGTAGGCAGTCACTGGACAAACAGCTTCATTAAGCCTTTTGATGGTAAGTGCATACTAGAAAAAGTTCTTCATATAAATGACAGAGGAAAAAAGAGAATCAGAGAAAAGAAAATAAAGAGTAAAGCACACGGCACTGAGAAAAATCTGTAAACAGCTATGCAAAAATAGCTTGTTTAGCTACATCGACTAGGATATCTTTTTGAAAACTGGCAATCTTTAATCATCAAAAGGAAAATTACTTAGAAAAAGATTGTTAAAGCTTGGAAAGAATGTATTGGGCAATTGAAACTGGTTCTCTGCAGCCAAGTCATATAATACTCTTCATAATTTCATTGATCCCTCCTTAAACCAGGTAAGCATAAAAATGTGTTAACAACAGAGTGCTCAGAAACTTCACTTTTCAGTTTACTAGCCACCTTACTCTGATTTTCAACATTTCTCTTCAATTCTCACACATTTTCTATGGCCAATATTTTTTCTTTTTCATAAGCAGATGGTCTCCCTCCTTGTTATTTACTCAGGTGATGATTTATTAGGGAAGGTCATAGGAACTTGAGCTTTCCGTTAGCTCCTGTCTCCAGGATGCTGCTTCTCATCTTCTTATTCCCATACACCAGGTTTACAAGCCAGGAAGAAGTTGTGGTGCTCACATGGATGGAACTCTCTCACGCAAAAGGAGAAGATGGGACTTACTATCTCTTCCGCTCATGCCTCCTCCCTCCACCTCCCCATAACACATGACTCATGCATGAAAGAAGACCTCAACAGTATTCACAAATGGCCACGTACCTGATATATACTTTTGTTTTACCTACAGGGAAAAATAATGCCCTCTGAGAGCCTTCAGTAGGCTAAGCAGGCCAAACTCTTTCAACCTTCTCATGCAAGAGCATCTCCATTCTTCATCACCCTATCTGTTCTCAAAAGAGAGACTCATCAGCACCTGTACCATACTTTTAACACTGTCCTAACACGTTCTGAGTATAGGAAGGACCCGTCCTATTCCATCAAAATATCATCAGAGTGAGGATTTCTGTTTGCACTATCTCAACAATGAGAACCCACACAATGAAAAGAACTCCTTGACTTCCGTGGTATTAAAATCAGACTCATTGTCCGGTAAGTAATATTTTTTAAAGTATAAGTTCTTTCAGTTGTTTAACATTTCTCATAGGGTAACCCTGGATAAGCATTCATTATTTAAATAGAATGCAAACAATAAAAAACATCTTTCTCATTTTCGTATTAATATACATATCAGCCACAGCCTAATTGCTAGGACAGAACAACACACCTAATTATACCCATTGTGAATTTTTCCTTTTGATGGAGTATGAAATGGATTTTTATGTTTATAAATTACTAGATTCAGGTGAGCTTCAAATTTCTGCAGGCTGAGCTCAGATTAGTCCTTTGAATGACCTGTATTTTTAATTTGGCATGAAACTACTACAAGCTACATAGTGAAACTAATGAGGCGGCCGCAACTGTGCAGGGTAATAATCAACATCTACTTTGTTGCTGGAGAGTGTATTAAGCCTATGCATGAAGTGAACTAAGAAAAGCTTTTTGTTTCAGAAAACAATCTGATGTGTGTTCACACATTTTCTCAGAAAATCAATAACATCACAAGCAGACATGGTGAATGGAAAAGGGCTGGTATCATAAGTTATTTTGATCTAGACTTTTGACAAATCCCGAAAAAGAATTCTGCACAGTAAGTGCGAAGAGAAATTCAGAGCTGAAGTGTAATCCACAGCAACAAGCAGCAACAGAAAAACAACAATCAATCCTCTGTGTGGTGGCTTTCTACCACTGGTAAGGTTGAGCTTGAGCCTTTCTCCCATGCTGTGATCCCATGCATGGGAAACAACTCTCTGTCTTGATGCGCCCATTGACAGGCACAGGAAAAATATGCTGCAGTGTGATGGAGAAGCCAGAGTCCTGCTAGAGAACACACTCAGATGCATCTTTGGGGTCTATCTGTGTATTGGGTAACAGTACTAAGGTGTTGACAGCAGAGGCTGCAGAGGTGGCCTCTTCTCAGAAGAGGTCAAGGGGCTGTGCCGGATAGGACACAGCTGTTTCCAGCTGGCTCCAGTGGGGAACGTGCGCTGGAGCAGAGAAAAAAAAACCATGAGAAAAAAGGAGTGGCAGAGAGAAGATGCTATACACTAACAACCCATAGCCCCCATTCCCTCCTGTGCCACTTATGAGGAGAGAGAAGTAAGGAGAGTGAAGGAGTGAAACTGAGTCTGGGAGAAGGAGGAGAAAAAGTGTTGTTTTAATGTTTGACTTTGTTTCTCACTACCCAAACCTACGTTAATTGGCATTAAATTACTTTTCCTGAATTTGAGTTGATTTTGCCTGCAACAGTAGTTGTTAAGCAATCTCCCCATCTTTATCTCAACCCATGAACTTTCTCATCCTATTTTTTCCCCCTTCCCCGCTGAGGAGAGGGAGGGAGGGAGTGGCTGGCTGGGTGTTTGTCTGCCAGCCAAGGCCAACCCACCACATTCCATTGCCCAAGTATATCCTGCATTAAGATCTGCCTTTTTTGAGTAATCAGCGGTAGTGATCCAGACCATTGCACACGGCAGTTAATCCACGTATCAGGTAATCTGAGTAGGTGTGGGTCTGTCCTATGCTGGGCTGTCCTGCACATGTATTAGTGCCTTCAGGCCTCTGCTGTGCTGCACAAATCCCTTGCCACAAGATAAATTCAGAAGGATTACTGTAAAGGAGGAGCTTGTAGAAAGCTCTCACTTGGCACCAGTGATGACACCACCTACAAGTCCTTGGCTATATCTAAAAGTGAAGTAAAATGTTCCCATGCAAATATCCTTTTTCTTTACAGTAGAAATAATGAGCAGAACTGTTTTCTTCTAAGAAAATCCTATCAGAGCTCTAAATGCTGGTGAACCTTTTGATGGATGGGATCTACATTACATGCCATGCCCTAATGGGAGGACACTCTGATGCTGCCCAGGTTGGGATTCCCAGCATCTGAAGGTATGTAGGATTATCTATCCTTTATTTCCATATTTCTATCTTCTGTTAGCTCTATGAAATGGTATATTAGAGAATACTGTGTGGCGGGTTAGCCTTGGCTATCAGCTAAATGATCACACAGCTACTCACTTTCTCTTCCTAGCAGGATGGGGGAGTAAATAGGAAGAATAGAAGCAAAGAAGTTCATGGGGTGAGGCAAAGACAGGAACATCACTTATTAAGTACCATCACAGGAAAAAATAACTTTGCTTGGGAAAATTAATTTCTTGCCAGTTAAAATGAAAATGTCATTACTAATTCAGGTAATAAGAAACAAAAAGACAAACACAAAACCAACACCTTTCCTCCCCCCTTTTCCAGACCTAATTTCACTCCCAACTTCTCTCCCCACGCCAAGAAGTAGAGACAGGTTGAGGATGGTGTTTATGGTTGGTATATAGAGGTTTCCTTCTGCTGCTCTCCCTTCTCACACTTTCCCTCTGCTCTGCATGGTCTCTTCCATGGGCAGCAGGGCAGCTCTGATCCAATGTCTGGAGCAACTCCTTCTACTCCTCCTCTGACCTAGGTGCCTCCTCTGCTGTTTTTCACTGCTTTTGCTGCCTCTTCCTCTCCTTGTCAGGCATTTTCTTCCCTTTTTAAAATTCATAATCACAGCCACCAGCATAGCCTGCAGTGGGTCGGTTGGAGCTGGCTGGAACCAGCTGTGTCCAGCATAGGGTAGCCCCAGCCTGTCCTCAGCAGCAGCAGCAGCTGCCCAGCAGCCCCACTGCCAGCATCTTTCCACAGACACCCAACCCAACCTTGGAGAGTTTGAGTGCCTTTCTCACAAGTATCATAATGAATACTTGTAGCCATACGTTACGCTCTTACACCTACATGTGCCTCATTAGGTGCTTCTGTTTTCCACACTGTCTTCTGGATCAGAATATGAAGACTTATGTGAAATATTGGGCCTCTTGAGGGTGAGAAGGAGGGAGGTTAGGATCTACATAAAATTATAATGATGCATCCATTTTATTTGTACAGAATTTATGTCATTCATAACAGCATTTCATCTATCACACTATTCAGTAACTACTTTTAGCAAGGAAGGAAAAACCGGCATTGCCTCCTGCTGCTGTTAAGTGGATTATTTACACTAATCCACAGCTGTGTATCAACAAATATGTTATTACACCTCAAAACTGACTATTCATCTACACATCTGTCTCAGCTGTAATCTAAAGGCTAGATGGACTTGCAACACTGCCTATGGCTCAGGAAGCTGTTCACTCTCTATACTGTAGAACATAATATGAAATTAAGACACAATTAAAGCAGAGATATATTAATAACTAACTATTTGGTTCAGGCACCAAACAAAGTTGGTCAATAAAACCAGAAAAAGTACATTCATTTTGATATAAAATTATTTTTTTTTTCTTTTTACAGGAAAAATTAAACACAAAAAACAATGTCACATTAAATGTGTGCTTATCTTTATGAATATTTTATTCTCATCTATTACAAACTCAGATTAATTTCATAGCAAAGTACTGTTCAAAACTGAAAATTATTTAGCTTGCAGTTCCCAGTGAGCTAAGTGGGAAGTCAGATGTCTCCTCTTGAATAAATACTTTTACAGCTACTCAAAAAATATCTATGTACACATAGAGGAACAAGTCAAGACGCTAAGAATGGTGTGAATATGAACATGTTAGGCTTGTCTTTCTTCATGATGATAAGCCCAAAGAGGTAAAAAGAGTGTCTCTAGTTCTATCATTTGCTGGTATTTTACCAAAATAGTTTTGTTCTGTAACATTATAGTTAGCACATTATATCTGGCAGCTAGAAATATACCTTGATTCATTACAGCTATTTGACTCATCAGTCAAAACTGTCAAGATTTGTCTTTCTTTTTTCACAGGGCAGGAAAATGAAATGCTAGAATTCTAAGTTCTTGTTATAGAAGTGCTGGTATATAAATTACCTAAGTGTCATATGCTAGCAGTTGAGGTAATGCATCTGATAATGTCCAGATAGATGAAATTATCCACATGGATTATTATAAAGCTGAATAAGTTGTTGGATCCTTACTGCTCACAGAAGTTAACCGACCATTTCATTCACTTGAACATCTAGGTTCAAGTAAATTAGCCTATAGTTTTTCCTACAAACTCTTCACTCCTGTCCATGCAAACATTGTGCAACAAGTGAGCATTGAAGGCAGGAAGCAACTGATTAGGTACATGCAGGTACAGCTTCATCAGCTTTAAAGGCTACACCCAGCAAAGTCCAGTAATTGAATTCACACACTAACACACTCATATACTCTCTCATGCAGTGCTTCAAAAAAAGGTTGGTGACACTCCTGGCCCCACAGTTTCCCACTCATATGGCATAGAATGTGTTTCATTTCTCCTAAAGCACCATTGTAAAGCAATGGTGTTCCAAAGCACTTGATGGAAGGCGTAGGCCAGGGCATAGCTGAATGACAGGGTTTTGCATCAGCTTAAATCTCCAGGTTATTTAATGTTCCATATTTCGGCCTTTTTCATTGTTCTGAGTAGGTTTAGGCTCCAAGGGAACTTTTGCTAAATCCTATGTGCTCATTTGAATTTGCCTTTCAGACTCAAGCTTCAAATTAAAATTAATGATGCCAAAAGAGTATAAATGCCCTACCTTCTTCATGCTTCCCTTCAGTGATCATTATTCACCATAAACTAAGTGTGCTTTGCTATTCTTTTAAACTTAGTGGCCCCCGCAAATATTCTTCCCTTTATGAGATCTGAGGTTCAGAGTTGTTCAACTGCTTTGTTATCTCCAAAGTTAGTAAAAAACAAATGATGTACAGTACAGCTTGATATATACAGTGTTTGAGAATGACTTCACTAGCTAACAATGCACACAGACTCAGCATCCCAAAGAGACTTGCCTTCCCCTTCTATATGGCTGTGTTCTGTTGCTATTGTAGTTAAATACAATATCATGCAATTAAAGTTGATTTGAGTTTTGCTCCCTGATCCCCAAATAACTTTGACCTAATTTTTCATTTGTTTGTTGTTTTATTTGTGTACAGGCTTTGCTTTTTTAGAGAGAAGGTGAGTGACTATATTTACTCATGCACATTAACCACAGCACTTAACAAAAATAATGAATAATTTCTTCTGAAGATTTGTTTAACTACCAGAGGTGCTGGTTTGTCACTTTCCCCCAAGTAACATATTCTCTTTCTCTTGTAGGTCTGCTACCTATATTGCTATTCAGGACTGGAAACAAGCATCCTTTCATCAGCCTCTCTTTGTGAACGTGCGGTAGGGAGCCGTAAACAACTTCATATGCAGATTGGTGTATATTATAATTTTTTAAGTCACAGGAGTTTGTGCTTGAGCCGTGACTGTCAAAGAGCAGTATGTCTAACACAGAAAATGTGCCAGAGGAGATACTGGAGAGGACTGGGAAACTGAATTAGTTGTGTGTCAATCATAATTATTAAACCACAACAATGTGCAGTATATATGCTATTTAAACAAGAGAAATAATAGCTTTTACAGGCAGAAGGGTTAACACGCAAAACCAAATGAGTACAATGGAGTATACACATGCTGCACACCACCTGTAACTGGAACCATTTCCCATGTGAACAGCTTTTCCATGCGCTGATGAGATTGATGTCTGAAGCACAGGGAATATGTAGAAATAATTGTCATTCAAAATTAATGTGAATTGGAATATGATGGTATTCTTAGACTTTTCGTGTTTCTTTTCATCAAGCATTTGGATGACATAAATGATTACAGAAAATCTGTTTTCAGTGAAATGTTCCAATATTCACTGAAGGGCAAACTGTATGTTCCGTCACACATATTTCACAAAGTAGTGTCCCTTTTAGTCATATAAATGATACAATGTGGCTATACTGAAATGAGCCAAACTTACAGACAACCTCAGACACAACAGAGAGGGGTTTTTGTGGCATAGCTACATTCCAACATTGATTGTCTGAAAAGGGTTAAATCATTAGAAACAAAAAAATATTTTCCCATTTTTGACACAACTAAACTTAACAGTAGAATTCTTTTTTGTTTTAACATCCTGCTTACACAAATAGTAAAGTATTTACATTTTCCTTTGGGTGCTAGATGAATCTGATGGTACTGAAACACTGAGTACTTTATAATTACAGTAGCCCAGTGGTAGACCAAAATGTGAACAATTTAACTACCCTCACATTTCTGGTGACTGTTAGGAGTGCACGTGCTATACAGTTACTTTTTAAAGGCTATGTGAGAAATAATACAAAAGTAAAACTGTAGAACAGTATTAAAAGAAGTTTCCAAGGGAGTTTGCAGTTTGCAGGAAGTCTGTTAGTTGCTTAGTGTAACACAGAGTGCTGGGGAAGAATTAATCAGCCAAACAGCTTGGCTGTACAGATTTATAGGCTACTTCTGAGTAATATGTGGTTTGTTCACTTTCTCTTTGCTACACATTATCTAGCAGTGCTAAGTCTTCCTAATTAAAGAGATGATCCTTTAACTGTGAAATCTATATTCTATTATTTTCTCTATTTATTGCTCAACCTGTCTTTTTTAAACATGACTCTTGAGTTTCACTCCAGGTTGATTACTAGTTTTATCAAGAGAACTCTTTCAAAGTTCTCTCCAAGGAGGAAACTTTTTAAATAAAATTAAATTACCTCTTTGGAAAAGGATAAATAGGGTTGGGTTTTTTAACATAAAAATAGATTGACATAAAACAGTAACACAAATATTAAAGTAAATGTAAACCATAGCAAAATTTGACTACATTCTGATATCGTTCTTTTTCGTGTATGTTTTCAGGACATAGACATTTCTCATGAAACATGCTTTCAAATACTTATGATTAAACTTCTGCTTTCAAGTTCTTATGAGAGCTCTATACTGATAACATGGTACAATTACCTTGAACACACTGATGCTAAAACTATCCCTTCAGAACACTAACTTACATTCAGGAAAATACAGAATAATCACCATACTAGAAGGCACAAAATTTCCCAGAATTTCTAGGAGTGTGTTTCCTCCAATATTATTAAAGGAAGCTTTGATTACCCTGCAAGTTAAGCTAATTCTAAAGAAGATTTCTAAGGGACATTTGCAGGTTTTTCACTTTCTCTTTCACTGTGCAGATAGGCAGCAACTTACAGTTGTAGTTAGGAGATTAGTTAGAAATGAGACTCACACGCCATCAGAGATGCAAGGGATGTTCTTCCACCATGAACACTTCTCTCACTTATCAGGGACACACAGCATAGCAGGTGAGCAAGAGTAACATATGTAATCCTTTTTCTTTGGAAAGGTGAAGGTAAAGCTCAGGCAACACTGTGACAGTGTTTGTCATGGCTGGAAGTGAGAGCTACAGAAAGAGGAAATGTTAACTGACTTGACAATTTACATTTGCTCAGTTTACTCCTGAAGTTAACACAGTGCATTTCAACAGCACTTACCAGTCAATCATCTAGACAGGCCATAAAAGGCACATCTCTTTTCCCTCCTGAGTGCACCAGTTATTTGCTAAAATAATACTAAGTAGTAAGATAAGGCAAAAATAGCCCTTGCAAGTAACATTCACTAGGTATTTTTGAATTAAAATCCTTGATGTTTTTAATTTAGAGTGTGGGGTAAGATGACTAGAAATAGACTGGAACTCCACAGCCACAAGCTTGCATGCTAAGTTTTTAGAAGGAAATCTTTGTGCTAGCTGCAAGGCAGGAAGAGAAAATGTCCTCACTTGTTGAAATCTGTGCATGAACCTTTCTCTGTGTATATAGCTACATCATGCAACAAAGGTAGATATATTTATATACTAACAAGGGCTGCAGTTAATGCTTGTGGCACCTTTTTATTTGGTCAAGACAGAGAATGGAAAAATAATGTAATTCCTATTGAATTCTGTGCTTGTATGATTGAATTGATGAAACAAAGATACAGTAACCTTTTTTTTATTATTATTTAGGAAGGTATGGACCTTGTTTACTTCTTTTTTTACCGAAGGGGAATTAGATAGTTTTTGTTCATGGATTCGTATTAAATCTTTCTTGCAGCAGGCCTTGGCTTCTTCCTTTCTTTTATGAGAAAATGTTCAGAAACTACTCTCTCCTTGTGAAGAAAAAGGTCTGAGTTTTTTGAGTGCAATTCTCCTTCTTGTGTGTCCCACCTGCTCCATCTTCTAGACTCATGGGTCATTTCACCTGTTAAAAAGGTTACTAGTCTTGTTTTGTTCTGTGCATCATTCCATTTCTGAAGAGCACTATATAGCCGGTTGCTTCTTCTTTTATGTTCCTAGTCTTCTGATTAGTTTTTATCTTATTTTATTAGAAGAGCTTAATGTGCTGTTCTGACTGAGGGGGTATTGATGGAGCTTTCCAGACTCAGAGCTGCTAGCCTACACTTTTGTACAATCTTCTGCACCGCTCTGTGCAGTTCAGTGCTGACCACATCTCAAAAATACCATGGACTTCAACAGAAGAAGTCTTTATCACAAAAAGATTAGATGCATTAGATTTATTTTTCTTTCCCTGCTCTTATAAAAAAAATCTACATTATGTTCCTGAAAGAATTGGTAGAGAAAATTCAGCTTCTTGCTTTTTTATGGCACTTTAACTCTACTGGGATTTATCTTTTATTTATGAGCATCCCCTACCATCCCTCTAAGAAGGATCTGCTCACCTAGATAGGATTCTGCATGCAACAATAATGCTAATTCATACTAATTCAATAATATACATACAAACCATAACAACAACGCAACATAATCCACATAATAATAAATCCATTATCCCCAAATCTGTGATTATGGACCCAAATGCCAAAACTGTGAGAGCCAAACTCTTCAGAAGGAAATGAGAAAATGTTGAGCAAATGTGACCAAGGCATTTTATATTAATCAGAAGTTCAATTCAGAAGCACTGGGAATAAATCTTTCTATAAGGAATCAATAAACAGTACTAGTTGTGCCTTGCAGGTTTCTACTTTTACACTAGTTGCTGTAAGATTCTTTAAATAGCCGTAGTTGTATTTCTTCTATTAGTAGTACCTCACTCCCCAGATGGCTAAGATACAGCAATCAAAACAAACTGCCTTCTTCTGTTGCTTTTCCTCTGTCAGCTGCCTACTTTGCAATACTTGCTTATATATGCCAAATGTCTATCTAACATATAAAGATATGCCAGTACAATACCCTGAGATCTGCAACAGATTTTTCTTAATGGGACTAAAACCTGTAGTCAGCCTGTAAACAGATTTCATAAGGCAGCAGGGCCTATACATTCTTCACTTCAGGTTTGGTTTTGTAATCCTGAGGATCCCCAAAAACTTCCAATAGACTGCTATAATAGATGAAGAATAACAACTAGAGTTTGACCCTGCAGAATTTGAATAGGCTATTTCAATACTGACCAACCAGGAATACCTATAAACTTACCTCATTTCAGTTATGCCCTCACTACCATAGCAAAATTAGCTTTAACTCCATGGGAAATAGTAGATACTATTTAAACATGTTTTCCACTTGTAAGGTGAAAACAGCTAGACCAAGATTGATTATTCCATAGTTGTATTATAGATGTGCATCACTTGAGTACTAGGATGCAGGTCGATGATTTAAAGGGAGTGATTGATTCCGGTGCAGTGAATGGATTTATTAGGGCACAGCATAAATGGCTGGGTGACTCTCATTTTCACAATTCTTCTTGACCTGTCAAGTTGTTGTCTTCATGAAGATCAAATGTTCGTTGTTTTTCATATAACTCAACATTTCCTCCATGATGTATGCTTCAGTCTAGATGTTATAATGTCATCTTTTGTATCTCAGAGGTCTAATGGGCGTAACCACAATGAAAATCTTAGGACTATATTGCTTATGTTGACATCAGTTAGAACTGAAATGCATTGTCATGCCGCTGACCAAGTCACCAAATGACAACTATGAAGATCAAGGTTACTTACATTAGAGTTGAATAAGAATATGTAAAGAATTCTTCCTTTCATGAACACTGTTGAATAATTGATCAAGGGAAAGTCTGACTTGGATTTAGCCAAAGAAACGTGCAAAAAGCTTTGTCCCAAAACAGAGTTGTCATCAGCATTAATCTTTTCACTGCTTACACAGTACAATGTCAGTTCAAGCCATTAAGTTTTCCCCTTCTATTTTTTCTGTTAGAATTTCCTTTTCCTCATAGGAAAAAAAAAATCCCGATCAAAGCAGCTGAAATTATTTGAAGTGTTTGTACCTCCAAACATAGTAATAATTTAAAGCCCTTTTCTGATGCATTTAAAAGTAATGCACTGGCATCAGATTTCCCAAAACACAATATGGAGGTTATGAAGTTTGAATTAGGATACGAAGTTGTAAGCTTACTTGATTTCCTTTAAAGCTTTGTTGTATAAAATAAAAATATTTTTAATCACACAGTGTCATGTCCCCCACTTTAGGCATTTAAAAGCTTTATGTCTGAGTCTAAAATTAGGTGGAAGTTACTATCTCTTTGAAATATCTAAAATGTTTGGTAATATAGCTGCTAAAATTGATTTAAACATGGTTAGATCAAACAATAATAAAGAACAAATAATTGCCTGCAACATTCAAGTACTATCCATACCAACACTTTTTGAAATTCCAAAGTCTTTCTTTAGATAGACTAAGCTGGAAAGGCTAAGATGGGCATTTGATAGGAGTAAACAAATCCTTTATGTATTACATGTTGTGCTATGGAATTTCAATTATTCTGTAAAAATTTCAATTATTCTGTAAAATCATAGAAATATTAGTCGAAGACTGTCTTTGAAGATGACCTAATTTGGACCATAATCAAACAAAAGTTCATCTGCTTCTCCTGCTTGGAACAGCATTACTGACAGAACCTGACTAGTCAGGCTTTGTGCAGTGAAGTCTTGAAAATCCCAAGGATGGAGACTTCTTGCCTCTCTCAAAGACCTTTTCTGGATGTGAACTACCTTCCTAGTGAAGATTTTTTCCTAATCTGCATCCTGAACCTCCCAACCTACGTCCTGTGACTGCAGCACTAGCTACCACCACCACCACTATCAAGAAGAGTTTGATTCCATCATCCTTGCAATTGCCCTTCAACTGCCATTAGGAAGTCAAGCCAATGTCAATGTACATCCAACGCATATGCTTTCTATATACTAATAAAATGGAGGACATTTCTGCTTTCCTATGTCTAAAACAGGAAAAAAAAAATTAAAGGCTTACAAGGAAAAGAATAGTAGTGGCAGTTGGGAATTTCTTTTCTTACTGGATTCTACAGTACAAAATCTTTACTGGAGCAGCTTTACTTGAGAATTTCTGATTTTTCCAATTGAACACTTCAAACCACTTTGAAATTAAAAATATGTATCTCAGAACTGAGAAAGAGTGCTGAAGTGTGAGATGGTATATTAGTTGGCTGAACACAGCTTTGTGTTATGCTCACTTTCTGCCACAAAATTTTAATCGAATTCCCTGTATCACAAGTAGGCCTTCTGCTATTACTGTGTTAATTCCACTCCTGACATAAATACACAAAGTGAAGTATTTTTCACCTCACAATGATGGTGCTGCTTGCACAGCAAATAGCATTTATTCTAGTTCACAGCTCAATATTTTGAATGTACCAAACACTGCTTCTTCTAAGAGGAGAGAATTCTAACAGCCTCCTCAACCTAGATGAAATGCCTTATCTATAAGATTACTGTTACATAGATACGGTTGCCCCTAAAATGTAAGTAGATCTTATGAGCAACATACTTTTTATTCAAAGATAATTTTGCAAATACAGGATAAATTTTGTATGTAAATTGGACTTGTATTACACCCACAACTTTGACTCTTTTTGTCAAGAATGTTCACAGAAAGGTAGGTTTTAACTTCCATTTTGATAAACAGAAGCTATTATATATGGTTTTGTAAATCACTGGACTTCAGAATTTTGAATATTTCCTCCAGTCAAGTGACAGAAATAATTCTAGATGATTTATCAGACTAATAGCAAACAACTGCAAAAGCTAATAAGAAATGTAACAAAATACTGAAGTAACTATAGATTTGTTATAAAAAATCATACCCTTTTTGAGTAACTAACTTTTCTAAAGAAATTATGATCTCTCTAAGGCATTCCACAAGCACAGAATACATGAACAATACATCGTGCACCATTTGAGAAAATGCAGCTGTGATGTTGTAGCTAAAAAGTTGTTTGTTTTTCACCAAGCACACCACTGCATCAACCGACCCTCATTGTAATAGGTATTGCAACTGTGTAACATTATACAAATCACTGACATGAGCTCATGTGAGTTCCTACTAAAACAGGATCACAGAATCACAGAATACAAGGTTGGAAGGGACCTTGAGGATCGTCTGGTCCAACCATTCTTGGCAAGAGCACAATCTAGATAAGGTGGCCCAGCACTCTGTCCAGCAAAAGTGTCCAGTATTGGGGAATCCACCACTGGGGAGATTATTCCTATGGCTAATTGTACTTTTTTCATCTTGTGTCTAATTGGAATCTCC
>VZZY01012175.1:3595-141762 GCA_013400335.1 Eurystomus gularis
GCCCGGCCTGGACGGGCACGGTCCGGGAGCCCTGCTTCGCCGGGCTGTGGGTGTCGTACCGTGGGCGGCTTGAGCCGGGGGCTCGGGCTGGCGGCGGGGTGGTTGCCGCGGCTGCGAGCCGGTGGCGGAGTGGTTGTGGAACGGCAGGGAGCGGCGGCTCGAACGGGAGCCCACTCAGAAGCAAAGCGGGATAAAATCCCGTCCACGACCACAATTGCAAATCCACGAGACTTTTTTTTTTTTTTGCTCTGGTGCTGTGCGTAGTCCTAGCTTTTAAAAGTTACCGTAAACCGAGTGCCTTGTGAGGGAAGGTTTAATGAAAGCATCGCTTCTGTTTTACTGCTGAACTATCGTATGTTTCTGGTTTTCACTGCGTGCATTTAGCGTTGCTAAAATTCACCCACTTAGCGAACACTGAGACAGAAAAGACAGTAGCTTAAAACCAGTAGAAACTCTTGTGCAGTTGCGAGATTTGCTTTTAGCCATTGTCATGGACAAACACACCTGAAAGAGTGAGGGAGTTGCTCGATTCATGCTCAATGGATGGTGGCCTTCTGTCGATACAAGAGCATCTAAGATTTTGGCAGCTGTAGTGTTGGAAGGCTGGCTTACTAGAATAGAGGTGTTTATGGCATGCTGTTATAGCTGAGTTTGGAATTGGTGACCTGAAAGTGGCAATCTATGTGCTTCGTGCTTCCATACACGTCTGAAGCCATCTCGACTCTCTTTCCTTTTTGTTTCGAATGTGCCAAGTGTGCAGCAATATACTACTCCTTTTTTCCAGTTAGGAGTCCTGTCCAGTAGAAATAAAAAAGCTTCATTCAAGTTTGAAGCACTTTGTTTAAAAGGCCTTTGCAGCATGTATTGAAGGTCATCATGCATGGGTTGTTAAGACAAGGCTCAGTCATGGGACTGTTCCTGAGAATACTTTCACTATTTGTTTGATAAAGAAAGGACCTAGCTCAGCCACGTTTGTGGTTCTATTTGCAGTGCAAGACAATGAACTCTTGGAACGTACCTTTAGGGTCATGGCCAACACCTTAATTTCTAGCAAATTGTCTGTAGGCAGCCTGTGCTTTCCTCATTTGCTGCTGTGTTCAGCATGAGCCACTGTATCTTGAGTATTTAGTGGTTTTCCTTAGACAAAGTGGGTTGCTGCGTGCTAGCCTCTTAAGGTAACAGTGGAAGAGTCTGTGTCTGAAATGAATTCGTACCCCTGAGGTTTAGTGTAGCACCCAGAGCTGAGCTGGATACTGCTGTGACCTGATTACCGTTATCGTCTCTGTGCAGGTGGATGATCGCGGAGCATTTTAAAAATAGGCTTCTGACTATAACCTCAGCATATGTGCCTGTTCACTGCTTTCATTGCTGACTCCTGTTGCACATCTGCTTAACTTCAGCTACTTAGTTTTCTCACCTGTATTTCTTAATCTTAGTGAAATTTGAAAACCATATTGAATATGTTAAACAGAATTAATGTATTTTCATCATCCAACTAAATGATAGCATCAGAAGAAAGTATAACAGTATGAGTTTAAAATGACTGCAAATCATGACAGTATCCCATGTTGTGTTAACTCAACCATTCATCAAAGATTTCACTGCATTCTTTTATTATGGTCTTTTCCAGTCTTACACAGTGGGAGTAGAAAGCTGCCAGGGTTGACTGACTTGCTTGGTGTGGATAGGAACATTTCAGCAGCGGCTGTGGCTGCAGAGAGGGATCTGGCAGCACCCATTCCTCCACGGCTCATCGCTGCTTTGGGTGGGCTGCTGATGGTGGTGGTTCAGCACTCTCCATTAGGCAGCCCTGGGTAGTATATGAATGTATCAGTTTTGTGCTGGCTTAGTTATTTTCATTAAGAAGACATTTTTCTTCCTTGGACAACAAATTAGAAAAATGACTGTCCTTAATATGACACGGTAAGGAATGCTCCCTGAACTGTTTCCTTAGCAAATAGACAGGAACTAATTTTTCCAGCCAGTGGAAGGGAACCCCTTCCACCAGTATGTTTGATCCAGAAAGGATCTAGGTCTGGGCTTGTGATTGGCAGGTGACAGGCAAAGGAAACATTTCAAAAGCAAGTGTGTTATTTGTTTCCAAGCGATTTTATGGAGTTGGAATCTATAGGACAGTGGATCTAGTGTGCCTTTGCTGATGCCAGGTTGACGTGACTAGAGAGAAGATGCCAGAACAGAAAAGCCATGAGAGCAGTAGGGTTTTATTAATAGTAATGACCATCTAAGTCATATGCACGAGTTTCCTTGGGCTCCTTTTGGGAGGTGGGAAAAGGTTTTTGTTTCTGCCAGAGCAATAAAAGGGAAGTAAAAAGATAAGCAAATGCCCTTTATATTGGGAGTGAAAACTGACAAACTTGGTTGCGAGGACTGAACAAGGAAGTAAGGGGTAACTGGAGTTTTGTTGGTAGCAGAGTTTCTTCAATTCTGGAGTCCATGTAAAATATACTTGATATTTAAAGGTTATTCAGAAGTAGACATAACGAACACTTTTAGCTTTTGATGTGTGTGATAAAACGAAACATAGTAACCATGGTCTGTAATGTTGATTTGCAAAGTGTGGTGCTTTGTAAAATCTTGTGCAAGTGACATAGCAAGAAGTTTCTCTGAAGAAGATGGTCTATTTTGAGAATAACTTCCTCATAGTAAGTCTTATGTTCTTAGATATATTTTATATCCTTTATAAGGAGATAATCTAAAATTAAGGATTAAGAGGTGGACTTTATTATCTAAAATCTGAAGAAAAAAATTGCAAGCAAATTGGAAGTTTTTCAAGCCATCATGGATAGTCAAGGATTTCTGAATTAAATGATACTTTAACTGCAAAGCAGATATCTTAAATTTTTGTGAAAATATTTGAACATTCTTAATTGTGTCTCTTGAGTACAAACTTACTCTTGATTAAGCATGCTGGTTATGAAAAAGTTACCTCTTACTGAAAATACGCACAAATTCATCTACAAGACAGGACACTAATATAGTTACCTAAGCATCTTTTCTAGTACATCCCAGCTGGTTTGCTGGCACGCTCAGAGGGTGGGTTGTTTTTTTTTCAGGGGGCATCAAATTGCTTTCTTCTGAGCAAGGACACCCATTAGTTATTAGACCTGTGGTTGTTCAGAGGCTCAGTGCAGACTTTCCTGATTCTTTTTTAGGATTCTGAAGAAAGCTAGTAATAAGTTCAGATACACTATGCCATGTTTTTACTTTCTGAAGTCTAATTTAGAGAAAGCAGAGGTTTGTGTTTCTGGGATTGATTTCAGATCTGCCTTTAAAAAAAAAAGCACTTTATCTCTAGTGCTGTAACTTTGCCTACTTGTAGGAAATATTACAAGAAGTTCAGAACATCTTGCTTACAGCAGAGGCCTGTCCATGAACACAAGGTAAAGCACAAAGTTGATTCTGTGCAGATTACGTGTACTAACATAGTGCTCATTTGTTGTAGATGAATATGTGAGTAGAGTTCAGTTTGCTATGGCTTTCACCAGCTCCTCCAACATCCCAGAAGCCTTTGCAGCCCTTAGCTCTCTGAAGTGTGTTGAGTTTATATTACTTTATGAAATCATCAAGGGCAGCTTGAGTTTCAAGGATTGTTGAATAAGGCCGTGGATGTGACAATGCTAATGAGAGCAGTACTTGAAATCTGAAGGAATCAAACATACAAGAGAATAGTGAAGCTGCAATTGGATAATCCACTTTAGTGTGACACTCTTCAAAGTAGTCTCATTGAAAGCTGTCAAAAAATAGAACTAATTTGGTTTTAATACCGCAAAAGGAAGTATGATACTGTTCAACAGAGCTGTTGAATTGGTTGCTGTTGATGAGGGAAGGTGTCTGGGAGTTAGAGATAATTTGTTCTTTCTTTTCTCAGGTTCTTTGCAGCAGAATTGCTTGAGTTATACTATTAAACACTTTTAAAATAAGATGGAGATTTTTCGAGAACTTGTAAAAAGTGCTTTCTCTCTAACTTTTCTATCTAGCAACTTTAGGGTCACTGTTTGGAGAGAGGAAGGGAAAGAAACTAGAGTTAAGCCTATCTGCCATCTTTTGAACTGATTTTATTTATTCTGAAATAATAGAATTTGCATACTTTGTCTCTTGACTCTGTTTTGAAGCGGGAAGACTTGCTCACATCACAAGTAGAACTGTAAGGATTACTTACATGTTGTTAAGTGTTTGAAATTCAGGATCTTCTAGTGTACCCTTACAAAGAAAATACAAAATTAAATTCCTTTGGTAGTTTTGAGGGAGAAAAGAGGTGACGTTTTAGAAGATTTAGGCTTCAACTTAACTTTCTTTGTAAATAAAGTTACAACATGTCCTCCAATGGCAGTGGAACTTGGAGTTGTTTCTGTCAATAGCACTGTGCCAGTTACTGCTCACCTGTTATATTGTAATGAAACAAAACAAACACGTTTCTGTGGGTATGTATTCTCTTATCTTCCTCTTGCCCTCAAGGTGCTCTCATTCATGGAACTTCTGTTCTCCTGTTCCCTTCCACATCCCCAGTGTCCCCACTGGGCCAAGCCTGACAGTCCCAGAGTGCCCACCTCCAGTACTGGGTGACTTCTGCCACCTCCTATAGCAGGCTGCATATGCTGTAATTGGTTGGAAACTGTTTGCATTGCCTGGCTAGCTGATAAGCTCCTACTGGCTGACCTCTCTGACATCTGGAGAGGAACAAACACTTCTGGTAGAACTGAAGTTCCTCTTCCATAAGGCAACTGACTTTCATGAAGCCTATAGTTCTCTGAGATATAGTATAGCCTATAGTTCTCTGAGAACATGGTATCGCTTTGACTAATGTCAATCAGATAAAATAGCGGGGCCAGAAGTTATTTAGCAGCTTAAAATTCTTATGCTGTACTTTTCCATGCTGTGTTCATATAGGAAGTCATGGTACTTAAGTGCTTTGCACTATTCTTAATTACATAAATTGCGTAACGCTAGAAACTGTTCCAGGTGCACCAGCTTTCTGTCCCATCTCTGTGAGTGGCAGTAGACCTGCCTTGTGCTTTGCTGTAAAGAGAATGCTGCGGCATTACAACATCAGAATTGGTCATACATCCTGATGCATCTGGAAGTGTATAGCAGGAAGGAGCTCTAGTTTTAATGACCATGTCCACTTAATATTCTTAAAAAAAAACCAAACAAACCAAAACAAAACACCACCAAGAATCCCAAATCAAACTACCCTTATGCAAACTGTGGTAGGACTGCAGAATTTTGTCAATTTGGGAAACAGCATTTCTTTGGAAGATTTTTAGTCTATTAAACAACATGACATTCAACTCTACTAAGGTTTTCTTTTGAATATAGTTGTGACGCATGAAAATGTTCTACTTTGTTTCATAAAACATTGCTCCCAGTAATTTGTTACATTATTTGATGTGTGCTCAGACTGTGAAGTTAGGGATTTTATGTTTTTAGAGACTCTGAAGGCCGGGTGGATTCTGTGGGAGCAGCAAATGCCTTGAGATAGAGCGTATCTTTTTCTAGTTCAAAGGAAACCTTTTGAGTTCTGCCTGGTGTATATTCTCTTGATATATTTACTTACTGCATGTTGACATGTTGTATATTTTGTGTTCAGAAATATGCTAGAATTCAAGGAAGAACAATTTTGAGTAACTGCTGTGGTTTTCCCAATCTGCGGTAGAAAGAACTAGTGCTGAAATGTTGTAGAGGCTAATTTCCAGTTGAAGGATGTGTCTCAGCATTTAATATTCATGAAATTAATGACTTCAATACAATGTGTCAAATGAAATTTTGTGAACTACAGCTCTGTAGCACAATATTTGTTTCTACAGTCTGTAAGTTTCCAGAGGAGGAGTAACATCCAGCAGTTACTTTATTTGTAGGTGAAGACTTAACTGCAATAACCATTTATTTCACCTCAATCTACTGTCTTCTAAATTTGCAGTCTTTTGATGTTTTTTTGTATCTCAAGTCTGGACATTAACAGCTGGAAAAAAATGCTTATTAAATTAGAACAAATTCCCCCAAAGTTAACAGGGCTCAAATATATTTACATATAGTCCTTAATGCTGAAAAGATTCTAAGCTGAAACACTAGCTAAATGTAATATAATTAATTTAAAACTCATGAACTTTTAAAGCCTGTATTTATAACTTTTTAAATACAGACGTTCACCTTAATGTTTCCTCAGCTATGTCCACCTGACAAGTGTAGATTTGTTCCTTATTTGTTGTTGAGACTCTGAATCTTTAGCAGGTAGGGTTAGTAATTCAAGAATAATTTTACTTAGTCTTCATGTCCTCCTCTCCCTGTCTTTGTTCCATTTCTCTCATTCTAAGACACCAAGTGATCTGGTTTACAGCTGTTGGAAGTTTTAAAAAATTTTTCCTGCTCAATGTTGGATTCCGTCCTAGCAGGTTTCAGCAAGAGGCTCATTTGCACCAAGGTTTCTGATGACCTTTTCATGCCCAGCACTGGGGAGTCATGTTCTAGTCTGCATGTTGCATTACTGACTCTCTTTTCTGAAAAAGTGTTCTATTTTGGGATAGTGTTACAAATCGAAGTGTAGGACTTTGGATTAGAGTATTTGTAATATTTGTAAATTTAAAAAGACTTCAAGCATTACTTGGCTTGATTGTTGTTTGGTTGGTTGTTCTCTTTTTTTTTTTAAGCTGGTACCCTAAGGAATATGGTCCACATACCTACCTGCCTCTGAAAATTACACTGAGCGAGCAACCCATTTTCATAGAAGTCAGTGGAAAAACAGGCAGCTAAACACCTCCCACTAGCTGTTAAAATACTTATGCAATTTTGTTCATTCCCCTTAACAGTGAGAAATATGTTTAACTGCTGACCATAATGCTTGTGAAATGAGGTATTGTACTTAAATAAACAGGGTGCAAAATGGGGTTGGTATTTGGGCATTGATAGTGTTAGCCCAGCACTAGAAAAATTTGAGATATAACTGAGTTTTCAGTTACAGGTTAATTTTTTCCACCTCTATTGGGACTGCAGGCACAGGGCATGCCTTTGGACTCTCTTACCAAATGTTAAAAGTTCCACTAAAAACTGTTTTTAAAATCTGTTCTACAACCTCAAAAGAATAGCAAAGTAACAAATCATTGAACTGTATTTGGATATTGAATGCTGTTCTGTGGTTTCTTTGACCTTAGAAGAGAATGGCTTTTTGTTAGCAATCTGTAAGTTTTCTTATCACTAAATATAAACTTCTAAACATGCTTCAGTGTTTCAAATTCTGAAACACGATGGCCTTGTACAATGAACATTTGCAAGGAGTGTGTGCAGCATGGGTGGTTTATGTCCTTGAATTTTATTTCTGATGATTTCTTAAAATTTAAAGCATTGAAATTCATCTCAATGACCTTCAGTAATAATACTTCTAAAAATAAAAAATGGCTGCACTTTTTGAGCTTCGGGTGGTTTGGTTTTTTGTGTTAGAGGCAAAATTGTGGCATTGAAGTCAACAAAAATATAGCTTATATATAGATAAAAATAGATAATGTATTAAATACCAAATGTATGTAGTAGCAGGACCAAAATAACAACTGGTGTCAATAAATGTACATTCCTGGGTTGGCAGTTTAAAACTAATTTCACCATTTTTACCTTGCTTGACCGTGTTACTGAGAGTTTACCTCAGATCAGTAACTGAAAGTGAGTGGATGTTTAAATTATGACCCACTTATTACATCTTAAAGTCATGGGTTTATATATGGTAAGATGGAAAAGTTAGGTATTTGTATAATGTCACCACAGAAGCATTCTTCCTTCTTGGAGCTTCCTGCCAAGTTTAACCTTTTTTTGTGTGGGGTCATAGCTCCAGTTAAATCAGTCCTAGACATGCCAGTGTTGGCTACATAATCATGCTTTGTTCTCTTCATAGTGACTAAAATCAGTGTTTTGGCAGGTGTGCTATTAACTTGGAGCTGATAAGTTGGCCCTCCTTCTTGAAAAGGCAGGAGTAACTGCTTCATTGCTGTGGTTTATTACTGGACAAATTAACCCTTGGAACTGGTTATGTTTTACTTCTAAATATTTGGGTAGTTTTGTGGTTTTTCTTTTCCATTAGGATTAGATGCCACTGTTCTCTCTGAAACTAATTGTGTTTATTTCCCTATCTGTTCTGCAAAAAAGGGGAAAAAAAAAAGTACTTTTTAACACATTACTGAGTGTTATGCTAATTGAGTCAAAAGAGCAGGCTTTTCCTTCCATTTTCTCCTCCCAAGAGAAAGAGTGCTGCCAATTTTGCAGAGTTCTCATTTCAAAATAAGTGTTTTGCCTTTACTATTAAAGAAGGTTAGAGTTCTTGGAAATACACAGTCCTGAGGGGCTCTTCTTCAGCTACTGAAGAAACTGCATGGATGGAATGCAGAAATCCTTCTACCCCACAGAATATATTTTGATTTTTCTTTTTTTTTCCTCTGAGGTTTTGTATTTAAAAAAAAAGTGGGCTCAAATTGTCTGTTTTTCTTTCTTTTGCTTTGTTTTGAAGCATTGTTTGCCAAAAATTGTTTTAAAGAAATAAGACTCTTTCAAATATTTTGTGTAAAAGAAACTGACAACCAAAGTCAGAAATCTTTATGGAGTGTAAGCTATTAAAATTCCTCATAGAAAGGATTTTAAAGGAACTTCATGTTAACTAATGAGGTTCTAAGGGAACTCGGTGATTAAACTTGACTAAGCATCTACAACCAGAGTTTGGATTCATAGTAGTAGGCATCTTCAATAGGACTATTTTCAATAGTAAATTTCATCAAAGATTATTTTATAATTGAAAAAAGTAGCAAAGCTGGATTCTGTCTTTACATCTCTGACTAAAACTAGATGTAAAAGGGTTAGATCTATTAATTCTATAATGTTGCTTGACTTCTCACATACTACAACAGGTGACATGTGGCTTCATTTAGCAGCTGGCTGTGCGAGGAGGCTTCCCCACTCATCTCTAGGCACAGGTTCTCTCCTCTCCCAGGTGTCAGCACAATCTACTCGTGTCTGCCTGCATGGTCAGTAAGTCTGGGTTAAGTCAGCTGAGGGATCCAGCAGAAAACTACTCTGTTTTATTTGCCAGCTTAATTTTCTGCTGAGCTGTTCAGGTCTCCCAAGACTACCCAGTTACTAGACTTGGGCAGGGGGAGAGGTGGGGAGCAGTGAGGATGAGTGGCTATAACTTGTAACTGTAGAGGAGGCTAAAATAAGTATTGTAGTGATGTCGAGCTCTTTTTGTCTTGGTTGTGGCATCAGCTTTTACACCCTTATACTTCAGTTTGGTCAGTAAGTCACCTTTAAAGGTAGAATATGTTTTTAATTTTCTATGTATGTATATATTTATATTAAACTTATCTACACTTTATTTAATTTTGAAGTTATATCTTTGTGCATTGAATAGCCTCATTTGAACACATCAACTGCACCTTGGTATAGATCACAAAAAGTAAAGCAACAAGGAATTACATAATTGCAAAGTGTAATACATTACAATCAGGAAAAGTATGCCCCCTGTGTAAATACTTAAGTGTATTCAGAAGCTGTGTGTTCTCCTTATCAGCTTGAAATACCAAATTGCATCAAGTCACTTTCTATTTACTTCACAACTATATAAATCCAAATCTGAAATAAATATTGTTTTTTAAATTAAATCTTGAAAAGTCGGTTTGGCTAATGATTGACAAGTTAACTTCTTAGTTCTAAAGGAAGTTAACCTCTGTCAGTTCCTGCCCCTGGATGCCATTTTGAGATTATAAACCTCAGCTGCATTGCCCTCGTGAATTCTGTAGATTGAAAGGCATATATTGAACTTTGTTCTGAAGGGAATGGCCAAGTCTTGAATTTGGGGTAAGGGAGATGATTAATATGTTTTCTGGAAGTTTCTGTTGGAGGAAACTGTACTTGATGCATAATATATTTGCCAAGACTCCTTTTGCAGTTTGAACTTTTAGCTTTAGTTTGCCTCCTGTTTTTGGGGGTTTTTTTAAGAAATACAAAGAAGTTTCTTAAATAAGCTACTGTTTCTTAACAAAGGTTATGTTCTTTAAGGAATGGGTACACAGTCACCTTGTTTTGTAGAGTTTGAAACTGGAAGAGTATGTTAGTTGGGAATGACTGACTTATCACCTAACTATTATTACTAGTTGTTCTGAGCATATCTTATCTACCTGCATGGTCACTATTTTTATTGCATAGCTGCCTTTTGAAAACTAATATCAAAGAAGAAAAAGCTTAAAAGGAAGTAATTGCTGCTTCAAAAAGTATGTGCATTCCTGGTAGATGCTGCATAGCCAAGTGTTTTGAGTTTGAAAACTCATTTTCAGTGTTGACTGATTTCCATTTAATGGTCAAATTATGGAGGAATTTCTGTAATGAGGTAACTTTTCTTAAATGTAGTATTTTAATGAGAGAACTAAGCTTGATATTTTAGTAAACAGAGAACTTGAGAACATTTAGTGTACAGTCTGCTTTTGATTTTTTACCTGATGCAACATCCAAATCCTGCATTTTCAAAATTTACTGTTTAAATGATGGTTATTTGAGTGTCCAATTATAAATGTGTTAGCTCTGGTACTTCCTCTTATGGCACAATAGAAATTTCTGTTTTGCGTTACAGAACTATCTGAACAGCAACGAAAGCACAAATGTCGGGTAATATAACTCCCAGCATGTGCAGCCTGTGCCAATAACTTGTTAAAACTGCTTCTTTCTCTCAAGTTCCCATTTGCCCAAAGTTGTTTTAATAATGGTTATTAAAGAAGTGAAGGGGAAGCAAAAAATGGTGATGCAAGGTGTGTTGAAGCTGTTGAAATCTTTCATCCCTCTTTCTCGCTCTTTTTTTCCCCTTCATTTCCTCCAGACGGCCAGGTGACTCCCTGTAATTCTCATGGTTTGGTCATCTTCTTGTGACACATGACCCACTGTAGGATGTGTTTTTCTTATGGAGTTGGTGTGTGTTTGTCAGTTTGTGCTGTCAAGGACTCTTTGTGTCAAGTCTTGTCTTGTTTTGGCTTTCCAATTGGGAACACTTTGTTCAGGATTTTTTTTAGTATATGTTGGCTCCTGTGAAGTAGGATTTTTTTTTTTTAAGCTAGATTGTTTTTAGACAAATACACTTAAGAACAAACTGTTGTTGAGTTGCTTTCAGTTTAGTGTGAAAATTAAGAAATGGTTATATGCCTACTGTAAAGGGACATAGATAATAAAGGAGCACAGTATTCCTGTAATGAAAGGTAGAGAAGTGCCTCCTGCATATTTAACCAGTTTGTAAAGGATGAAATTCCCTTGCTGCTGATGACCTCTAAACTTAATGTGGTGAGATAATGGCAATCTGACAGATACTGGCTACAGAGGTGACAGTAACAGTTATCCTGAGAACCCATAGGAAAAAACAAGGCATTTAGACAGTGCTCTATAGACAGATAAATAATTTTTTTATACATATTGAATATGTCCAGATCTGTTATTGTTTTCATTGTGATCATTAATTTGTGGTTTAAATGCTTGATGTTTTCACCATGATAATTAATTTGCATTTTAAAAACTGGGCATGGCTTCTATAAGCAGTGTTGAAATTTTAATTCCTAATTGTGATTAGAACCAAACTGCTCCATATAATGGAGGTAGGTCTCAATATTGACGTGGTATTGTGTTTCATTAACTGAATATGCAACATTTTAAAAGGTTGTTTTCTGCCTTTTAGTTCCCAGATAAAGAGACAAGGTTGCCCTGCTAGGTCTGTTGCATGTTGATTTAGTGAATTAACAGGAACCAGATTCACTTGGAAACAGATGGAGAGGGAACCAACAGGGTGTGGGGTGGGGATGGATGTCTGACAGTAGCAGCATTGTCTGGACAATCTCTGTTTGGAAGTAGAGGTATGTAGTATAACATCTTTCTTTTCTTTCTTATATTTGCTAGATACTTTATCTGTAGTGGTGAATACAGTGAGCACATAGTCTTACCTATAATCATAGTAACTTAAATAGCTGTGCTGTTAAATAGCTTATGTTTGCAGAACATGATAGTCAGCTATTTAGCAAACTCTACATAAGGTAGCAAGAAGCAGTTGGTGGCAAATAACTACCATGGGAAAATAAGGTTACTTAACATTTTATTTTTAGTAGTAACAAAATAGAAAGTGTAAAGAGGATATAGTAGAAGGTATAAAGATAAGAGGGATAGAAAGGACTTGAGTATTTCAGGATGGATTCTTTCAAGTTTAAGCATTAAAAGATAGCTTGAATTCAGCACATCTAAACTACTAAAAAGATGTTTAATCCTTTGAATTAGATTCTCTTATAATACCTTGTTTACTCAGTTGGTTTAAGTGGCTGGTAACTGAAAACAGTCACCTGAAAGTGCTGGAATGCATTATGAAATAAAAGTGATTTTAACTTCATAAAGTCTTTAGATTTCAATAAACTTTTCAAATGAAATGTATTCAGTGCAGACTTAGAGATAGATAAGGCTGGAGAAATATAATCTATACGTAACAAAAAGAAAACTAAGACTACAGGAAATAAGCTGCATTAAAAGAGTAGCATTGAGAGCTTAGCACAAGGTGGGGGCTTCCTGAGTGTGCTGCCAACTGAAAGGTCTGTCCAGGCTTCCCTTAGGCTTGCTATAAATACTGTTTCTTAAGCTACATGAATTTTAAGAAATAAAAATGAGAGAAGCTGAGGCAAGAATGTGGGCCTTTTATTTTAAATTGTGCTTTAAACAAAATGCTTGCAATTTAAGTGAATACTTTCCGTTCCTTTCCAAACTTTCAGCTTAGTCCTGAAGGTAGCGCTGGGGATGTAGTTCTGGACTTGTCTGAATTTGGTAGAGCAGGCATGCACCCCAGAAATCTAATTTGTCTGGATGTGCTCTTTTCTATTATTTCTTGACTGGTTATAGCCTGTCTGTCCGTATCCAGGCTCTCACGTAATTTTTTTTGTTTTCCCTCAATAGAATTTCAACCCAAGCTCACAAGAAAAGAGAACATAGCACAGAAGGCAGCTCCTGTCCAGATCTGCCCCTGTATGCATGTCTAACCTGAGCTGCTGCAGTTGATCTCTTACCTTTTGCTCTCATTAACTCAAAGTGAGGGTTACCGCTGGAGTGGTGAGAAGGGCACAGGAAAGAGATATTGCTGGTTCAGTTTTAATTAGAAAGACATGGACTTGGGAAGTACCAGCTGTCTCAGCAGGTCCAGTTCCATTGCAATCTTGGGAAACTATATAGTAGATATTATTTTTTAGATGTGTGCAGAACATCTTATCTACATACTGTTACATCATAAAGTGTAACAGTGTGCCATAAGGTTAGTAGAAAAAGACTCCAGCTGTAACTATGCTAATGCAGAAAGCAGGGAAGATTAATGGCATTACTTTTTCAGGAACCATTGGTTTTGATGGGATTATATGTTGGATCTTTTTGAGAAGCTGTGCTTGACACTACAGAGGAGGGCCAAAATGGGGATGAGAGAAAAGAGGCGATATCTTGAAATCTGATACAACTCCCTACCCTGGTAGCTACAGATCTAGAACTGGGTTTAATCACAGGCATGAGCCAGGGCACCCAGAAGAATATTTTCTTGGTAAGAGCACCAGTGCTGTAGGTCTGCATCCTGTTTCTGGATATAGCTAACTTCTGTTTTCAAAACTTCTCTCAGCCTTTGTTTAGCCTAGCAAAAAGAACAAGCTCTTCTGACTTACTAAATAAAAGACATCAGAGGATCTAACTATTCTACTTCTGTTTTCTGCATCTGCTTCAGTTTAAGTTCCTGTTGTTGAACAAATACGTGCAGTTCTAGTCATCCAGTATTTCATATGAGGTCTTATTCTTTGTGCAGCTCTACTGGTACTTCCTTATTTCTACTAAAAAAAGCCCTTTTTAAAATGCCTTTTAGAATTGCATGAGCTACTTGTGCAACTATACATGTAGCTGCTGTTTTGGTTTTCCTTAGGCAGAATAGCCAGCCTTTTCTTTTTCCTTCACCTGTGCTTTATAGCTGTAGATTTTATGGTTGATTCCTTCCACTTTTGCATGTTTTCTAGTATGATGATCTCATCTTCCTCAGAGTGGGCAGTATCATCTAACTGTGCTGTCAGTTCTTGAAACACACCTTGTATTTTCACTGTGATTGTGAATTGGCATGTGAAACAAACCTTCTTCCCAGTAAACAACAGTGACAATTCCTCTTTATCCTGGTAATTTGTCTCCTAAGAGTTTTCTTTATACAACCCCCTGCATGGAATTCTTTGGTTAATCCTTATTCTGTCCATATGATTAAACTTCCTTAAAGGTACTCAGATCTGCTCGGGTCTGCTGCCTTTTCACTTCCTAAGAAACCATCCATCAGGAGAAAATGAGATTAGTGTGACATGAGCTATTTGTAATATAATGCTGCCATAATTTTGTGGTTCTTTCTATGCCTTTGTGTCTTTAATTACTGTTCTTAATTAGTTTTCTTCAAAAATCTATTCTAAGATGATATTTAACGTAAATATATTCACTCAACTACAGATATTAATTTCAGTTGTTTTGAATATAGATATTGGGTTTTTTCTGTCAGAGGGCCATAACTTTACAGATTTATAAAAATGTTTGATAGTAGATTTACACTTTTTACAACATTAGCCCTGCCTGCTGAGTGAGGAGCTTGAGATCTTGAGTTCTGTTCCAACCTAAGTTATTTTATAATTCTATGAGCTACTTCCTTCAGTGAGGCAATGTAAGTAATACTTGGATTTCCAAGTTCTTTTTAGTTATATTAGTCAGCTGAAGAGTGTAAGACTTTTTTCATCTATATGGTCAAATAGCAGTATCTTTGTTACGGATGCTGTTAGAATCCTCATGTATGCTTGCTGTACTGTCAAAAATATCTGGAGTTTTTAGGATATGCACAATATTGTATCTACCGATTTTGGTACCATGTCATAGCATTTGTATGTTTTCAGTTTTCTCTCTGACTTAAGGATATTTTGGCTTTTATCTTCAACTTGTTGATTTATATTTCATGGAGTTATTGAAAATACCATGTGATAATATCTCTTTGTTCCCCAGCTGTAAATGGTTCTGGGCAGGCACTGTCTCTTATATTCAAGCAGTGCCTGGTATATGGCACCTTAACCTCTGCTCTTATGATGTTAATAAATTTACTTTCCCTTTGATCTCATTGTAGAAAGGTAGAGCCACAAAGGGAAGTGTGCTAAACTCAGAATTGAGTTGTAAATGGTGTTACAAGTAGGAATTGTATGTGGCCTAAAAAATATTTAGCCAAATGTGGTTTTTTTCCTGGCTGTAGTATATGCAATGTTTGGATAACAGTCCAGGGTGAAGTTTTATATTAGTTTGATGCAAAGTAGCCTTCTCATATCCAATTTAGTCTCCTTGTCTTAGGTTTTGAATCATTCAGAAACAGTCATACTCTCTGGTTTTGCTTATGTCAAAATAAATGAGGTGGACATAGGATTTTCCTGCACTTCTGTGTTCCTAATCCAATTCAGGTTTTGGTAGGTATGAATGTATTTTCAAATAGGCTTTGTACTTCTATTATGGGCTGTGTTTGCCAGAAGTAAAGCACTAATGTAAGTATGAACTTTGATCTTTGTGGAAAATAAAAAGTCTTAAAATTGTTAAAGTAAACCAAAAACTGCTAAATGGGCTCTTACTCAACTCAACATTGCAGGTGTGTTAGAGCTTGAAAAGACAATGAAAGAACTGGAAAAAGAAATAAGTAGGGGTTGAGTGAGCAGGGTAAGCACAAGGTTGTAAAATGACTTCTCACAGGTTAGCAGCCAGCAAGGGCCAGGAAGCTGTGGAAGTGGCAGAAGGATGCTATAGTAAAGGTTGCTAGGCTACCGCAAGGGAAGCACTTATGGAGCACTACTCAGCTATGCTGAGCATTTTTACTACCCAGCTGCTAAGTAATCTGTGTGTAGTATTGCTGTTTTCCTGGCTACCAGCCGGAAAGGGAAGTTTGAACTGCTAAGAAGCATTGTCCCTTTGTAGGATGAAACTTGGTTGAGTGCCAGTTGTTACCTTTTGCAAGACAGACTGTTTTTGGTTTCGGTCACATTGACTGACAAGGAATGTCAGGAATTCTGCTGAACATGTTTGAAATGGAATAGTAAACAATAGGTCTTTGATTCAAGTATAAAAGTATAAAAACTCTTGCATGAATTTAACTTGTTCTAGTGGTGCTGACTGGTGAGCTCTTAGTTTGTCTATACCATTTTGGCCTTCATTTCTTCTACTCTGTTAAGAAGCTTACTGAAAATGGAACATGGATTCTCTTTTTTTCATCTGGATTTGTCATTTTTGAACTATTTTTAAGAGTGTAATTAATCTGTACCAGTAAAAATGGTTTTGTGCAGTTGTACATGTTTTTCCTCTGTAAGGGATGGTAGGTTTTCATCTGCTTTTTTGTTAATGGATTCCTGTACTGTGTTTTGCCATGCATATAGTTGGAATACACATGTTTATGATTCTTCTTATTTGTAATGGAACCTTTGATCTTTGTCCCAGGAGATCATTTTAACAGAAAGTTAAAGCTAACAGTTACTGCCACAGACAGTGAGTGACAGAAGAACTGAATATAGAATTATAATTAGGGTGTGTTAATAAAGATTCCTTTGCATCTGTTGTCTTTCTCCTGGTGAGCTCTAACACAGTAACCCAGTTCTCTGCTTTTAACAATTTTGTGAAGGTTTATTACAACTCTGCCAATACTGTTGTGTTACAGACGAGTCAGACACTGAATACACGCTGTAGGATTCAACAGCAAAAAAAGATCCATGAAGGTGTAGAGGTTACAATGTAACATGGATTTGATCCAAGTCCAGTGTCCTGCTGCCAGCTGGGGACTCACAAGGCAACCTAGCTTCCCCTGCTATGTGGTCTCCCAACTTGAACTGATTTGTGTCCTAGGGCTTTCTTGAACTTAAACCTACTTTTTTGATATAAGTGCTCTTTATGAAGTTACCTTCATAAAGCTGTCTTTGTGTACGTGCTTTTAAAATATATGTAAAATAATAGCATTCACCTACTATGCCAAGAATTCCAGAGTTCACCTGCCTGTGTGTGGTATGAATGACTGCCACGTGTTTTGATTCTTATCTGCTCATTTTGCTCAATGATGTCCGCTTCTTGTGTTGAGAAATGGTGAACAATCATTACCTATAGCTTTCTTCATTCCATAGGTGGTGTTATAGATTCTGTTGTCAGATGTTTCTTTTCCTGGGGGAAGACTTCTTGTCTATTAACCATTCTTTGTAGCTGTGGATATGCCATTTTGAGCACCCTGATTGTGTCCTTTTCCACATCGCTTTCCGTTCTGTTATATACTTCTTGAGACAAGCAAGAACCAGGAGGATGGATATTATACAGTGGCATAATGTGTCCTGATTTTTCTAAGTCTTTTACAAGAATTCTAAGCATTTTTTTGTTTTGTTTTACTACTACTGCTCTTCATTCCAAAGCCAATACCTTTTTCACAGCCTTTCATCTGTGAGATGTTAGGATCCTGGGCTTTCTTCAACTTAAGTGCTTTGCTTTACAAATCTTCACAGTGGATTTCTTGTGCTAGTTTAGCATCTACTCACACAGTTGCATAAAGAACTCATGACGCTAGGTATTTCTTGCTTTTATAGCTTAGAATTATAAGGAACTCTTTTTCATATTTATAAAAATTGCAATAATATTTTCACAACATTCAAAGTATACAATTATCTGTGCAGTACAAGTTGTATGTGAAATTAATAACAGGACTGGATATTTTGATTTGATTCCTGTTGCATTAATTTACGAACTCAATCTTTTGCAGTTTTGTTGCTAGAGAAGATGGAACATGATGACATTTGTAATAAAACTCTGAAGATTACAGACTTTGGTCTGGCTAGAGAGTGGCACAGAACAACCAAAATGAGTGCAGCAGGGACTTATGCATGGATGGCTCCAGAAGTTATCAAGTCCTCCATGTTTTCTAAAGGAAGTGATATTTGGAGGTAAGAAGTTTGTCTGCTGAAGAACATATTCAGTAGAACTATGTTGACATTTTAAATTACTTTTTATTTGAACTCTTGTTTGTATTTTCCTAGGTTATTGTCTCAAGATATGGCAAGTGTAGCTGTTCTAAGAAACATACTAATTTCTCATCATCTGCTTCATTTATTTGATCTACCTTTAGTTATTCATGACTTTTAAACTGGGGGAGGGAGAGGGGAAATAACAGGAAAAACTTTTTTTTTTAAAAGAAAAAAAAAAAGAAAGAAAGATGTTATTAATAGAAGCCATAAAATACTTATTTATCTTAACCAGTAGATATTTTAATCTGGAATGTTAATATAAACACCCATATACTCTTGAGACATTAACATGATTGGTTTCATATTGATATGTTTGCTTTATGTCAGATGTCTGAACAGTCTCATTCTGCATAAAGAAATGGAACCAGGCAGTTATTACCATATATATGTGATAATTAAAAATAAGCTGCAAACCAGAATTTGGCCAAATTTTAACTCAAATTAATGCTACTTTTGGGACTCTAGAATGTGATTATGTGTAAAAGTGAACATCATATCTAAGCTTTTACATTTCTAGAGGTTTTGCTTCCAACCCTGGAGTAAGGAGAGTGTGTTCAGCACAAAATCGTTTTAACTTGCTCTCTGACTTTAAAGGTGGGGAACTCCCTATGTTAAATTAATTTCTCAATAAGACATTATTGTGGCCCATATAAATATTATGGCTCTCCATACTGATGCTGGTTTTTAGTGGTGTGGTGTGGGATACATGTATTGTAGAAAGGTAATTTAAACTTTAGTTTTTATTTGGTTCCATTTTGTGAATGGGGATTGCACAATAGGCTCTAAAAGCTGCTGTGCCTCACCCTGAAAAGTCTACGTTTCCTTTCTTTTTGAAATGTTTTCTCTCTGAAGGATCCAAAATAGCTATTTGGGGAAGGAGGTGAGGACTTTAATCTGTTTTCTCATGCCACCTTATGCATGTTCTGTGTTGTATAATTCTTAAGTAGGGTCCTGTTTTGTTTAGGTGCCTGATATTCTACAGCATGAAGTAATACTTTTGGTATTCTCAGGATGATTCTATATCTGCACTAACTTTTTGTGACACCCATTTGTCTTGCATCTGGAACTTATTTTCAGCATTTTTTTTTTTTTTTACATCAATCTGAGTTGATGCCCAGTTGAGAAACATCTTTGGCTTCATTCTTTTTTTTCCATTCTTTCTTTTTCCTTTATTTTTTTTTTTTTTTCTTTTGCGGGGTGGAGGTTGGGTGTAGGCGTTTCCCTAATCAGCTGTATTCCGTGCTTAATTACAGGTCCTGTCCAGTCTTGTTGCTGTGATTTTAGGTATCTGAGGGGGTATGCTTTGGTGCAATTATTTTATATTCTGCTGCAACATTAGTTTACATTTTTGGAACCTACAGTATTTCTCTTCTTCGCCTTCTCTCCTGCACGCCTCTCTTGTAAAAATGTAAGTATTTAGCTCAATGGTGGACATCTAACAGGAGAGGTTTTTAAGTAGAAAGGCTGTGTTGTACAGTATAGTTTAGACCTTCTTGGCTTCTAAAGATTTTCTGCTTACTGCACCTTGATCTATTCTGTTGCTTATCTTAACTCTTTCTTTAAAAGAAAAGCAAATAAAGAATACCCTGGTTATAGGATTGGTTTTTGTTTAAAAAAGAATTCAGGTTACAAATTTAAGTATGGGTTTCTCTAAGACAAGAACACAGTGTATTTCAGGCAAGTTCTAAACTTCAGTTAACACATACTGAGTGCTGAGTCTCGAAAAGAAATCTGCAGACCTCTTATTGGAAAAAGAGCAATGGAGGTTGCTCAAGCATACTCACACTTACAGCTAATCTTCCAGAGTCAGCCAGTGCTTGGAAATGCTGTGGGAGTATTTGCATGCAGAGTCTTCTAGGCTGCGTGTTCTCAGGTGTCATCCTAGATAGCAGAGCTGATGCTTTCCAGGCCCTGCACTCATATCCTTTTGCTTTTCAAACCAGAGTTACAACTACTGCATTTATTATTCTTTGGCATATGCTTCCAAATTCCCAAGCAAGAATTCCATACTTTCATCCCTACCATTCCATTGATCATCAAACATTTCTTAGTGGAATATCAGTCTTAGTTTTGCGTATGGAGCCTGAAAGTGCAAGTATGCCCACAGCTTTCCAAGTGCTGGTGGCGTGTTTCAGCCCTGGTTTTTACAGTAACGTGTGCCTCTGTTGTACCAGCTCTTGGCAAAGCTAGGAGGCACTTGATGTACAGCAGAATTATCAGCTACTCTTGCCTGGCACTTTTATATCATTTTGAAGTGATTCATGTAGCAATGCTTAGTAATCTCTGTTTTAGAAGATGGATTGGAGAGTGAAGTAAACTTTGAGAACTTTAATTACCTTCATTTTTGTCAGCTTTTAACATATGTAAAAACAGCAAGTTATTGCTGGAACAAGATAAAGTAAGGCCTAAACTATATTTGATGGCAGGAGAATAATTTTTAATACTGAAAATACTTAGGATGTATTTTTGAAAGTGTATTAGTTCTCATGTTTTAAAAATGTATACTTCAAGCATATTATGCTTGTATTATGGGCTTTTTGCTGAAGATGGAAAAGGACATGGCTTTTTAAAAAAAGCTATTACTTAGAGTCTCTGACTGCACATATAGCACAATTGTATGTGGGCTGGTGAAATTTAATACACAAAGTAGCTACTTCTGTAGTTGAGAGAGTTAATAAGTAGTTGTCGCCCTAAATAATGATAGATTAGTACCTTCCAAAAACTCCAGCGTGTCAGGAATAGAATGTCTTTAGGGTTCCTCTCGACAGTTTCTCCCCCACAGCGTTGGCTCTTGGTACTTGATATTAAGACTGCTTCATTAAAAGAGATGCTTTCAGGCTATAGCTGTCTTGGTCTGTTTAAAATTTTACAACCACCTTCTTGGCACTGTTGAGACCTACTTAGGATTAACGACTTGAATTGTAAATATAGCTAAAGCTAATAATGTGACACAACTTTTTATAAAAGATGTTTTCTTTTTAGTGTAATTTATTGTTCTGTTTAACTTCAGAGTTCATGCTAAAATACGTATAGAATAGTCTGAAGAAGGAAATTCCTTGAATTAAGGAATGCTTGCTGAGAGAGCATGACATTATTTTTATGCTTTTGCTAAGCACACAGATGAGATGCCGTTCTGTAGAGTTCCTTCATCATGCATAAAATGTATATGTGCCGTAGGAAGTGTTGTACTCGTTATTGTCAGAAGTACCACTGGTTTGAAACAAAATTGGAGCTCGTTATTTTATCCTTTGTTGAGTATGCAAGCAAGTACAGAGATTAGACTGGAAAAAATTTGGGGGAGGTTATTAAGAAGCTCAAGACTTTTTAAATTCTATTTTCTTTTTTGGAAGGGAGGAGAATAAACTGTATTCCTCAGCTTTTAATTAATAGTTAGCACTATAAATTCATTAGTTTTCTAACATTTTTATGATAGGCAAAACTGCTTAGATAAACAGAACATAAAATACTGCTGATATTTGTGTTGATACTGTGTAGTTTTCTATTTTATTATTTATTAAAGCAATGTTGTCAGGCCTTGTATAATGCTGAATGACTTTTTATCATTAAGGAGAGAGTGATAGAAAAACTTAATTAGTGTGTGTTCACAACTGTGAATGCATCATCTGTGTTCTCTGTCTCATCTGCTGTAGTTGAGGTGATATTTCTTGAACGAAAGGGTACATAGTAAGGGAAGGTGTACACAGCCCTTCCCTCCCCAGTGCTGTATGTGTTTCTCCTCGTGTTAGGAGAGATCAGTCAAGTCCTGCAAAATGTGCAAGTAGTTTCTTCACATACCCAGAGAAAAAGGGCAAGAATACTTTGTGTTCTGATTTTTCCCTTTGCTTACTTTCCTGTTCAAAAGCAGCAATAGCTTGTCCTTGTTCTACAGGCAGTGGTTCCTTGGCAGGGAGAGAAGGGTGTAGGGACACACCAAACCAAATCAAAGTCCAGTTTAGGCTGACATTCTAAAAGGAGTAATTCCTGCTTCCACAAAAACGACTGTGAAAGCTGTCCATTTCAGTGATGGTAGAACAGGAACTCTAGAGCAGTGGCAGTGAGAGTGCTGCCCCAGCTCTTTGTAGGGCCCTGGATCATTTGAACACGCCAAGCATTGGGCATACGGACCCAAAGAAGGTAAAAGCAACACCCAACTCTTCTTCTAGAGTGGAGCAGAAATTCTTATGATTAATGTTGCTGCAATTGGAATTCCTATGATTCTTGATTTCTCTCCCTGATGCTGAAAAAAGGTCTGTTTGTGCTACCAGCTTTCTCTGGAGACCATATTGATTTGTTTGTGTGTTCGTTTATTGCATATTTTGTCTCTTTTTTTGTTTGTGTTTTTTGTTGCTGTTGTTTGGTTTTCTTTTCTAGTATGGAGAAATTAGTTGTGTGTGTATAATCATTTCTCAATCTTGTTTTATTTTCTGTGGGAAGTCAAAAGTTAACAGGCCTTTATATAACAGAGAAGGGATTAGAAATGCAAACTTCCAAACAAAGCTGGGGCTTTTATGTTTTTTTGTTTGTTTTTTTTTATTAATAATATTTTAAAATAAATTAGCATGTACATCTAGGTAAATTGTTGTGAAATGTTTGGGAAGATGAATGGCCTGAATGCTCTGATGAGGTTTTCTTTTTTTGTTATGGTTTTGTTTTGGGTTTTGCTGGGGAGAAGGTTGCTTCTTTTCCTGTCATTCAGACTTCTGATTGTAAGTGAGATTTACATGATACTAGCATTTCTATAAAAGTGACTTCAGGCTACATTTTGAATAGGAGCGTGAGCCAGTCTTAGAGGTCCATCCAAATTTGGTTAATCATTATTAGGGGAAGGATGCAAGGTGACTAAAGTAGAGCCAACTCTTAAAGGCATTCACCTTTGACATGGGAAATCCTCGTGAATTGCAGTACATGGCTGGTCAGATACTTTTTTGTTTATGAGTAAATAATGTGTCAGTATTCAGAAAATAACTGTTAAAAAATTACCTTTTGTAGTTACGGAGTGTTGCTGTGGGAACTGCTAACGGGAGAAGTTCCTTACCGTGGCATTGACGGCCTTGCTGTGGCTTATGGAGTTGCTGTCAATAAGCTTACTTTGCCCATTCCATCCACCTGCCCTGAACCATTTGCAAAACTCATGAAAGGTATCTATGTTGTTTCTTCCTATGTATTTAAGTAGGTACATTTTGGAGGTATGTATCCTTGCCTGTAATAGTCATGGGGTTGCAGAATAAACAATTCATTTGATAATGTGCTGTGTACAAAGTATTTTGTTTTTCTTTACCCAGCAACCTGGTGTTACAGACAGTTGAAGGTGTTTCTGAAGAAGTAATATAGTATTTCTGTGTACCACATAGTCTTCAGTAGTGACAGAGTACAGTTTTTGCCTGGTTTTAGTGATTTCCTTTTACACTTCTGTTTTCATAAACTACAGGATATACTGCAGATCAGTATGTGATCAAGATTAAAATCCCAAGGGGAAGAACTGCAAATGTAATGTTTTTCCTCATTGTTTCTTCCTGAGTGTCAAAATATTTTGAAAATATTTTAGAGAGAAATAAACATTGCTTGATAATGGCTATTTCCTTGTGTTTAATAAATTTCTTTACCTTTTATATGGAACCCTTCTGGCCAGTACTACCAGTTTTGTTATTTCAGATCCTAAAGATAAAGATTTAAAAATTGGCAATTAATACAAGATAATACAGTCCTCTGAGTACAGGTAGATAGATGTCACTTCTGTAAATGAAAAAAGAACAGGGGAAGCCTTACAGGTAAAGGGAACACATTAGAACTTGAAGTACAGTAATAAGTCACTTGAAATTCATGTAGTTCTTCAAAAAGTTCTATGTACTATTAAAAACTGATGAGATTTTGATAAATTCTAGAATGCTGGGAGCAGGACCCTCATATCCGACCATCGTTTGCCTTAATTCTTGAACAGCTTACTGCCATTGAAGGGGCAGTTATGACTGAGATGCCTCAAGAGTCTTTCCATTCCATGCAAGATGACTGGAAATTGGAAATTCAGCAGATATTCAATGAATTGAGGACCAAAGAAAAAGTAAGTTGATCTTTCCAATGGCATGCAAGTGAAGGAAGCGGGTGTGTGTGTATGTGCATTCGTGATACAGCAGTTTTGAACTTCTGAGTTGTGTCTTACCAAGATAATAGCAGAAACCTGATTTAGAAGTGGAAATACACTTGAGAAGATAAACTACTGGGAAAAGAGGATTTACTCCCTCATTAAAACATTAGTAGTTTAAGTTGCCTATGCTTGTCGGTGAATGTACTACTCTTGAATTCTATTAATATGTTTCTGGACGGTATTTCAAGATAACCCTTTAACTATCTTGCAGCAAACTTACTTTAGGAAAAAACGTTTCAGTACTGGTTTTCTCAAATTTCTGACAATGTTGGTGTTCCTTAACAAAACCAATAAAGTCTTCTCTATACTGAAACTATAGCTACAGATCTTTCAGTTGAGGTGAAAAGTTAAGTTTGATGGGAAGCATAATGTTATTGTAGTAAGTAAGGGTTATCATATGAATGGTTCATTCAAGAAGGACAGATAGTTGAAAAAGAAACATATCCACACCTGTGTCCCCAGAGAAAACAAGTTGTAGATTGGTACATGGGCTACGCAGGCTTTTTTAAACACGTCATTTTTTTATTGGACGTTTGAATGCATCACTTAACAAATCAGAGTGAGTTTACCCCTTATCTAATCTTTATAACCACTGCAAATTTTCAGCTGCTGCTGAACATTCTCCTCAGCTATGGGAATGAAAAGCTTTTGATCCTATTATATGACTGTATCACATGGCTTCTTTTCCAAAAATGGAATAGTGCTTTTATCTCACTTCTTCCTGAACAGATGGATAATATTGGTCTCTTTTAGTGTTGTGGTTTGGGAAATTTTCTCGCCAGATATTAATAAGGTTGATTAGGTCAAATGTGTACTCATGAATCAGCAAATCCACTTTCTTTTGTTTATTATCCAGATTCCTGTCACTGATCTTCTTTCCATATTCTCATATGATGATGTGCTTGCGATAAACAAGTGCTTACAGTTAGTTCTCTTTGCTCTCTCTTTTAGTTACCTCAACTAGTTTTTAATCACCATGAGGTTTATATTTTCCTCTAGACAACAAAATAAAGGTAACAGTTGGAATAGGCTGGGTGTCCTCTTGCATTCCTGTTAGAGATGCTTCTAGTAGAAACAGGTTCCTTCTTTGCAGGTCATTCTTGCAGTACAGTTATTGCCCAGTATGTATTTGTTGTTATTTTTCATGAAGTGGTAACAAATGAGGAAAGAGAGAATTGAGATGCAGTGACTTGTGAATAAATCTTTATAAAACATAGTCACTTAACTTTGACAAAAGCAAAAACTAAGCTCTCATCTTGCAAGTCACTGTCATTATCCTTTGCCCATCACTTCTAAAGCGCCACCAGTGGCTGTTTATGGACTATTTGCTGGTGATGGGTGTGATATTGCAGATCTACTGTAATATCAGCATATGTGGTATCAGAATTTATCGATGACCACTGAGGAAGTACATAAGATGATTACTGATGATACTGCAATCTATCTGTCTTTTCTTCCATCCTCTGCTTTTCCCTCTTCCATTCTGGTTCACAGAACTGGGTAAGAGTTGTTTGTATAGTCTCTGCCCTGCCTGCAGTAAGTATGGAGGTTGCTGGAGTAGGGCTGTGTACCTCTGTAGCTGTCAGATCTCTTCCTTTCCAGGTGGGTTTTAGTCCCTCTACAGAGAGTAGAGACCTTCCTTTTCACTTGCTGTGAGGTCACCACCCTCTATGTTTATTTGCCACAGCCTGCCATGGGGCATAATTCTCTTTTCTGCTCCTCCAGCAGGTGCTCGACCAACCGTTTTCACTTTTTACTCTGGGAGCAATTGTAACAAGTATTCTCATTCAAGTTTTTGGTGTTTTGTTTTGTTTTGAAGAAAAATCTGACTAAATCAAGTTTAGGATGAAAAAAGTGCAAAGTTTTAGGAGAAGAGTCATATTTTTCATGTAGAAGTGAGTTAAGCTTAATTAGGGAGGGAAAGGATAAAATGAATTTACTTCTCATATGCCAAAGTAAATGCATCTCCAAAGGTATCTGCCTCAATTAGGTAAACTTGTTTAAGGATGAAAGCACGTAACTTTAACTTAGATAACGTTTTCATATGCACAGACTTACTTAATTTGGCACTTTTACACAATTTTACTGTCAGATACTAGGCAGAAAACAATGTCTATGGAGTATTTATATAATAATGGTAAACAAACAGGAAAAACCCTGCATGGAGCCTCATACCCTGTAAAAGAGGAACTTCTGTAGCTGGAAGAATTTCCTCAAGGGCTTGCTGTAAATGAGTGATGGTGACACCATGCCTAGAGAAGATCATAATCTTCTCTTGACAAATGTTCTTGAGCAACTTTAAACATAGAATTTTTCCTAGCTTCCTTACAATGGGTGTTTTAATTATAGAGTGGTGTAGAAACATTGCATAACTAATTGCAGTAAGTATGTTTTTAATTAGTTTATTTGGAAAAGAGTAAATAGTTAATCTGTCAGTGAGGAAACACTATTACATTTTCTGGACTATCTACCTTTTCAACATAGGCCCTCAATTTTTGCCTAGTTACTGAGCCTTATGGAACATGGATTTGTGGACGAGAGATGGATAAGCAACAGTGTCTGCTAATACTTTATTACTGTATTAATGTAGTAATAATTATATTTTCTATTTAAACTCAAAAGTACCTTTATTCTAAATTTGAATTAATGCAGCTTCTGTTTCTGACCTTTGTTTTAGGTTGTTCAGTTTTGACTGGATGGGGGGAGGAGGAAAGGGAGAATTTGCAGTAATCTCTAAATTAAGTCATTAATAAAACAAACAAAAAAACAAACGAAAACAAAACACAAAATCTTAATTGCTGGTCTGAAGACAGGCTCCTTTGAATTTTCAAGAGGCAGAATTGCCTTTTGCAAAACTGTATGTTAAGCAGAATGGATTTTTTTAAAAGTTTTTTTCAAATATTATGTTGGAACAAGCTCACTCAAAATAAGCAAACCATATGAATTTTTAAAATCATTTCAATTAAATTTGAAAACAGTGATAAGCAGTGTATGTATCTTTCTGAGGAATAGATACTTCTTACTGAACCAGTTTCATTCAATGCTAACCTGTCTTTTGAAACCCATAGTCTTTTTGACAAGAACAGAGATTTTTAAATTTTTTTTCCCTTCCTTTGAAAACACCAAAGTAGTATAATTCAGGAACTAACTTATCCAAGACAAAGTGGGAGTTAAGAGCAGAAAATCTGGGGGTTTGCTTTCACTGTATGTGATAAGGAATTGTGCATACAATATTGCTGGATACCGATGCGCAGAAGTAGGCAGTCTGCTCTAAAAAAAAAAACAAACACCACCACAATTGTAAGACTGTACAGTGACAAAATGAATGAATGTTAAATAGGAATAGGATTTTTACATATCCAGAACTTTTAGCATAGAAAATTAGTATTAAAAACTAAGCTATTTTGAATTGAATTTCGATTTCTATCCACGTAGAATTTACACCATCATGCAAAAGTGAAAAAATTATGTAGTGAAAAAAGTACGGTATCAGCCACATTGTAGCTTCTTTCCTGTAGTCTCTTTTGTTAGCAGTTCTGACTACAACACTTCTGGGTAAGTCTGTTTCATGTATGATATGCCCCATAATATGAAGGGAGGTCCACTTCAATTTCAGATAGATTTTAACAGATTTAGGAAGCTGAAGACTAAGATAATTTTTAAACAGTAGTTTTACAGTTGTTTAGCCTTGGGGATTAATTTACCCTGAAAAATGAACCAGCTTCCTTAGTAAAGCTTTTTCTTTTCCAAAATAAATATAAAAGGGAGAAAACAGCTATCCTATGGATTGATGGTCAGAGAGTCCATGTGGTGTAATTCAGTGGTTACTAGCTGTTTGATGTTATACAGATCCCTACTAGATTTTAATTAAGAAACAGCTGTCTTCTGTCTTATGACTTGGTTTATCCTATTACATTAATCCTCATTTGGTGTAATGCTGATTGCTTTTCTAGATAGAAAAGTGCTACTTAATAGATGGCTGAAAAACAGGAAAGGTTAGAAAACATAAGATAAAGGCATTCATCTATGTATTCGTCAGGTCACTGACTTTATGTTGGTGCATAGCAGCTAAGAGCAGCCGTCATGCTATGAAAGAGTCTCTGATGTGAACTACTTGGAGCACGTTTTCTGCTAGACTGTAAGCTGATAATCTCTGGTTGGATGTATTGTCCCCATTGCCAGTGCTTACCTGCCTTAAGTGTCTCGAGTTAAATGATTAAAGGGAAATCTGTATAATACTTGATCATGTCTGAATACAGAATCTTGGCTCATGCAGACTGGAGGACTGTCAGAAGGTCATATGTGCATGTTACGTGTTTATAGTGCATCATGGAAATAGTTCAGGAAATACAACCTACTGTCCACTTCACATATACTTCAATACAATATTCACATTATTACTTCATTTTGCTGGTATGAATTTCTTTTCAGGAGCTTCGGTCACGAGAAGAGGAGTTGACAAGAGCAGCTCTTCAGCAAAAATCTCAAGAAGAATTACTTAAGCGCCGTGAGCAACAGTTAGCAGAACGTGAGATCGATGTACTAGAGCGTGAGCTGAATATTATGATATTCCAGTTAAATCAAGAGAAACCCAATGTAAAGAAGAGGAAGGGCAAGTTTAAAAGAAGCCGATTAAAACTTAAAGATGGACACAGAATTAGTTTGCCTTCAGGTTTGCAATTTTTTTAAAGTTCACAATCTATGTTACAATTAAATATGCAGACTTCAGTTCCACACTTAATGTTTTCAGTATTGGCTACTATTTTAATTCGTTGCCAGGTCTTTCTATCAAATAGTGCAAAAAGGTATGGCAAGAATTGTATAGCCCTTTTTTTCCCCCCTAAGGAAACAAATTTTATGTATCATGTTCTTGTGGAGTAGTTCTCATTTCAGCTGGAAGAATCTTTCATCTGATTCAGCTAGAAGCCCACTGTATCTGGAGGGAAAGGTTGCTAGCATGGGAGCAACGTGGTTGAAGACTGATTTGAAGTTCAGTTTTTTGCTATCGTTCTTTTTGTGCAGCTAGAAAAGTACCTTTTTATCACATCCCAGAACTTTCTAACACTATCACATGTTCGTGCTGTTTGCCCTAAACTTGCAGATACCTCACAGAAAAACAACACTTCCTAAAGTAAAGATACAACTGTGGTAGGTCCAAATTTCATGCTTATCACAGTTGCAAATAGAACAGAGCAGTTACTATCTTCAGTGCCTTACTTCTTGCAAGTAAACACTGTAATAGCAACAGAAGATATTTCAGAACACAAATATGGTATAATTTGAATGCTAGAGCATTTAATGCCACCCATGAACGCATTGTAATGCCCCCTTTGCAAAGGAGGAATGTTTATAGAGTTGCATTTTTCGGGTGTCAGGGTCTGGTTTAATGATGCCTTTTTAATGTTGCCACGAGATGGCACTATAGAAACTCAAGGTTACACGAATGGTTGCAAAGCCTTCAGTAGTGTTACCAGCAACTTGGTGTTGATGGGCTTCCTTTCAGTGGTTTCCAAGTCAAGTATGTCACTTTAATACTAATGCAATAAGAACTTAATGCCACACTAACATCAGTCTGACCAAATCATAGCTGTATAATAGTTGGAAAGAGACAGAGAGCAGTAATATTTAGAGTACTATTTCAGTGCTAGTGGAATAAGCTCATTTTTTCCTTACTTTAAAAATAGCAACAAATAAAACAAAAATCACACTACAGCCTTCCAGACAAGCATGTTTGATTGGTTTATGCTGGATAACAAGTTTAAACTAAATATTTAATCCTTTGTTTCCAGTTCTGCTCATATTTAGCTTGAAAAACTGGTAAAATAAACAGTTCTACTCAGAATACCACTTAGGTCTTTGTTGTCAGGAATCATCCAGATGAACTTGCCCTTGAGAAAATTCTGTTGTAAGAACAGCATACATTCTAATAGCACTAATTTTGGGGATTAGAGAGGGACATATCAAATTTTATTTCATAAAATTTTTCCTACTTGCCAATATTTGTTGTTGTTCTTTTTCTACTACATTGCTATAAATATTTGTAATTCTGTCATTTGGTGTGTTCTTTGTATGAGATGTTGATAGATCTGACTTCTTCGTTAATGCCACCTTTTATGTTTTATATGAATTACATTTTTTTAAAAAGGCAAATCTGATTGCCGTGAATATTGATTGATTTGAGATGAAATACTGAGATTTTTCTTTCCTTCTGTGGCAAGCAACAAGATTGAATTATAGCTTGCAATGCGGATTTGTCTCAGTTTGGGTCCACTTGAACTTACCTGCTTTTGTCAATGTTACTGCAAACCTATCGTATAGTGTCTGTGAAGGTGTGAAATCCTGCCTGTTTGACTCGGTATCTGACTTGTTACATTCAGACTTAGAGTTTATCAGTGCTTTTAATAGGAACATCTCTTATGCTGTTAGGTCTAATTCATTATATAGCTTTAATTGTTTTAAGTAATACAGCAGTTTAATTTCCTGAGGATTTTATTTATTTATTTCGAACATTAAAACTGATTTGCTTTACTCTCTTACAGATTTCCAGCACAAAATAACAGTGCAGGCATCCCCCAACCTGGATAAAAGGAGGAGTTTAAACAGTAACAGCTCTAGTCCCTCAAGTAGCCCCACAATAATTCCTCGTCTTCGAGCTATACAATGTAAGTCTACACCATTTTTATTTGTTCATTTGGTCAATACTGTTTGTTCCATGTGCTCACTGAAACACAGGTAGTAATACCAGCTTCAAGACAGATTCCCATTTGATTTTTAGGTCCCTTAACATGTTCTAACATTTGTGACTTGTTCTTTGATGAGAGGGATATTCTTGCCTAAGTGCTAACTAATTTTCAGTACTTCAAAATTATTCTGAATGCTTTAAATCCTATCCTTCCATAATAACTTCAGGAACTCATTTGTAAAATGACTGAGATAAAACAATGAAGAATCAAAATGTATAATGGCAAAAAGGCAAAACATCATGTTTAGAACCCATGTAAGATGGAAAGAAGTTTTCATTTGGTACTGGAGTTGATAAATTAGTTATGGACAATGGAAAAAAAAAAAGGAAAGATTCAGAGAAGCGAGTCATGTAATATGGAAAGGCCAAAGAATCAGCCAGCAACCCAGGTTACTTAAGTCAAAAGAGAAGCAAGCTTTAAGAAAACAGAAGAATAGAAGGGGAAAAAAAAAAGCTTGCTATAGGTTTTTTGAAACCAAGAGAAAGAAACAAAACCAAAATTGTGAGTATGCTTGTAGTCTGTATTATTCTGTGTATACTGATGACAGAAGTGGACGTACCATGAATATGGGAGAAAATTGATCATATTGTTACAGTGAAGCCCCCATTTATATTTGGGAGTGACATATGTGGATGTTCCTACAGGATTCACTGCTTGCATTTGCACTGTTTGATCTATTGTGTGAAGTAGATTGTCTAATTATCCATATTCAGTGTGGAATGCCTTAAGCTTCTCTCTGTGAAATCAGTGGAACCTGTTCCAGCTGATTGCTTTTGGATGGTGACTGTCTTCTCTTGCAAGAGCAGTCATCTCTGAAGGAAATGACTTCAGAATTGGGCTTTATCAGATATGAATAGGGAGGAGGGGAAATCAAAATGCATGCAAGTTGTTTTTTTTTCTGCATACTGCTTTGTAGCTGAAGATTTTTTTAACTTTTTTTTGTAAGCAGCCTGAAACTTGTGTTTAAAGTTTGAATAGAAAACAGATCTCTGATCTCCTTTGGAATACCTTTGCCTTAAGAAATCCTCTTTATTATTACAGTCTAAAGGAGAAATGGTGTCTTTTCTGGCAGTAGCTTTATTATTTGAACTGTAACTGATACAGTTCCCTGGGCAAAGACCTTTACTACGCATATATTAGAGGTGGACAAACCCTGTCATGCTTTTCTTAGTGAAAATTTGAGATGGAAGGAAAATTACGTAAAGTCTTTTTCAGAAGTTAGCTGACACAGTATCAGTGTTGTCAATAGTTTCCTGACCTCAAACCACATATTGGGTTTTTTTGGGTTAGTTGGGTTTTTTATACTGCAGAAAGGTAAGAAAGTTTGTTTGTTTGTTTTTTTCCCTTAGTAAAATGTCATAATTACATATAAACAAGACTGTCTCATTTTTAGCTTTGATTCTCCTTGCTCTGTATGGAAATGCTTGGAAATGAAGCAAGTGTCAGGTACTGGCATGATTCTGAAAACATTTTTTTTTTTAAATGCATAGCTTTATGTAAGCTATAGCACTGCCACTCCTTGTATGTGTGCTACATGCCAGTGGGGATTTTTCTTTTTTTTTTTATTTTTTTTTTTATTTGAGCAGGCATTTGTATTTGTAGGACTAGAACATACAAAACAACATAAAGGCTTTCATTTAAAAGAAGTACACTTCTGTTTCTGAGTTTGGATCCCTAGGCTTTACCTAAAAGTTTATCAGATCTCTCAGGAGTATCTGGCTGAAACAATTTAGCTTCCACACCCATCTGCACCTGTGCAAAAGAAATTCTCTTTCCCACAATAATGTTTTATCTTGATTTAACTTCAAAGTGTCTTTGTTTCAAAAAGACTTGCTCAAATACAGATGATTTGAACAGGAGTATCTAACAATTGGTTACTTGATTGCTTCATTTTGTCATGAGCAAGTCTAGCTTCCAAATCTAAAAGTTTTTAAAGTTAAAATAAAAATCTCATTAATTGTAAATCTTGTTATTAAAATAAATACAGCAATTTTTGAACAGTGTTTTAAAGGGAGGCTTGAGGGGTGGCAGTGCTGGTGAGAAGGTGTCTGGTGAGGCTATATATATAAAATGGGCAGTGCAGGGGCAGCAGAACCATGGACATGTAAATGCCACCTCATTTATCATGCTGTTATAACTGGCTAAGTTGTTTTTCTTTTAGGTCCCTCCACCACAGCTGTAAGCATGCTACAGTGATAGCAAGTTCCTTTTCCTGTTATTTATATATGAAAATCTACTTGCCTGGATCTGATGCTAGAAAGAGGATCCTCTAAACCCTACAGTAAAAACCCTCTATCAAAAGGTGCTTAGTGCCTTTACAGATCTGGGCTTTATGACCCAAAGATAAAAATATAAGGGAAACAGTTCTGTTTCTGAAATCAACTTGACTGAGATCTCTACTACATTCTCTTAATTTTTCCTCAGTGATTCCCAAAACAGATACACACACAACTAATGGCCGAAGAAACAGTGTATATGTGTACCAGCAAGATGTAGATATCACAAGTGAATGTGAACTTCCCACTGGGGTTATGAAAAAAGGCAAGATTTCATTATGTTTCAAAGGTGCTGGTTCTGTTTAATTTAACAGTTGAGACAGTGACAGACTAAGCATTTAATAAAGGTTGGGTGCTTTAAAAGTATAATTTGTTTTGATATAGTGAGAAAGAAAACATGAATCACTGTCACAAATTGAATGCTCTGTATCATTTGATACCAGTTGTTCCACAGCATATGTTTTCTTCATTGGAATTTAAGTGCTCAGTCTAACTCACTTGTCTGAATTACCTAAGGTTCTTAATTAAAGGAAGCATGGAAAATATAATTGGTTTGCTGCTTTATCTTTAATTTGGGTCTCTTGCCAGCTCATAAATTATTTTTCTTGCTTGCTTGTCTTTTTGGATCAGTGCAGTTTGCGCAATGGTTTCGGTAAAAGAAAAAAAATCTCAAATTGCATCTACTGCTTGTTGTGTTACTGTATCAAAGTGGTTTTGCAGTGAGAAAATATTCTGTCAAAAGTGGTTTTGTTTTAGAAATACTATTTATATGTGGGGTTTTTTTGTGTTTGTGTTTTTAAATCCAATCTCTAGTAACTTCAGATGAAAGCAACAGAACTTGGGGACGGAGCACAACTTATCACCAAGAGGAGTTTGAAGATGTGAAGAGAAGTTTTAAAAAGAGAGGTTGTACATGGGGACCAAGTTCAGTTCAAACAAAGGATCGTGCAGATTGTAAGGACAAGTATGTCTACTACATTGTTGGATTTTTTTGTTTGTGTAATTATACTAAGGATTATTGGTAACTAAATCACTGAGTGAGTGAGAGAAGTTCTGCAGTCTCTATTTACAGCTAACACTCAGCCTTACCTTTTATGTAATTTAGGAATTATATTAAGAATGAATAACTCCCCCACGTAGACTTGAGGATAAAACACTTGCTTATCTTAACGTGGTAGTGGCTCTTATCTATTACCCTTTATCTATGGTTTTTGAGATTTGGAACATACTGGGAGGCTGAGCTACTAATGCATACCAAACGTTCCTTGCCTGTCTATCTTTCTTGCCCTTCCTCATGCTGACCTGAGGAACTGCAAGCATGGCCCCCCAGTGGACACTTCCAGTATGATCAAATGAAACTGACATTGCATACATGAAGCGTAATTCACACCAGCAACATCATTTAAGCTGGCAAACACAGGGTGAAATGGTTCTGAAAATCATTTGGACACCTTCATTTTCAGATTATTTTTTCTGATTGCTCAAAACTGGAAATTAGCAGTTGTTCTTAAGCAAGAGATCCTTTTCCTTGTCTCTTCTAATATATGTATATATATATGTATATATATATATAAAAAATTATTTGCGCAATCCACTCATTTACCTGCAGCAACAGTTGGTTCCAGAACATCTATTGAAACTAGCTTTATTATATTTGTTTGTTTTAAAGTCACTGTGTTTGATAGATTTCCAATATTCACATTATTTCTTTGACACAGTGAAATGGTTGTCCAGGTTTTCACCAGCATTTGTTCTTTAATAGGTAGTCAAGGCCCATTTTCCACCGACTTTCTTTTTAGGCCTGACATTTTCATCTTATAAGGGAATACCTGATATAGGGCCTGTATCAATTTATCATATGACTCTGCTATTATATACTCTTTTTTTACCTTTGGAGATCTTTACTGTTTTCAATTTATGTACTATGTGTTTATAGTTTAAAAAAAGATATTTTAGTAATTTGCTGTCAAAGTGTATAGAAGCTGTAATACCAAAGTAACTATTGTTATTTCAGAGTAAGACCCCTATCAGATGGCAGCAACCCTTGGTCAACTGTTTTAATGAAGAATCAGAAGGATGTTCCCTTGGCTTCACTCTTTGTGGACCAAGGTAAGAAAAAAGTGAAAGCCGCTACATAACTGCATTAAGTCTACCGCTAGGGTTATAAATTGTATTCCTTGAATTCCTCAAGGATTATGCAGATTATTAGAAGAGTAGTCATGCTACAAGTAATTTTCCTGTGCAAAAAAACTTACCTATTAAAAAATGCAAGTGCTAACATCTATACACTTCTATCATTAGCAGCTAAGAAATCTACATGATGAGTGAACAGGACCGTATAGAGATTTTATTTTTCCAGGTTTTTGAGTTGCAGGCTGATCTATATACAAGGCCTACAGTCACCACTTTTTAGCTTCTTTTAAAAAGAAATACCTAAATCAGTAATTGTCTTGACATTTAAATGATCATTAATGACTTGTATTGTTAGTGGGCTCTGCATAGTAAAAAAATGCTTAGTTTTTTAAAAACCTGTAAGCCCTGATGTAGAATCGTGTATTCCCAGGTATTAATTTCCTGTTCTTTAAATGACACTTACTCTTTAAATTTTCAGGAAATAAATACATAGATTTCAAATCTTAAAATTATTTAGGCAACATTTTGGGATTTATAGGTAAAACACAAGGAAAAACATACTTAATCTTCTTAGGATCAGGAACATAATAGCTTTATGTTGCTTTTTATGACCATTGCTATAATGTGCTGTGGCTGTACAATATTTACAATCATTTTCAAGTATACACAGACTTTCTATGCTACAAATTCTCTTATCTGAGAAAATTAAGTTACCAGTGTCAGGAAGATAACTGTGATATATATAACTTGGTGGCCATGCCAGCAGCTAGATTTATGCTAGCTAGAAGGGGAAATGGTAAGCTGTTTGGACAGTGCTCTTTTTTCCCCTTCTAGGAAAAAGGCATTTTCATTTTCATATATACTGGTAGGGATATAAATCAAAGCTTCACAAATGGTAATTTTCTATATTTATTAGCTTACTACTCAGCCCATACATACAGAGAAGATCACAGAAGCTTATGTATTTGCATTTCAAATATTTCCGAGTTTATTCTGTAGCATTCAGTAGTTCATAGTAGAATAATACATGTAAGCCGAATTATACCTTCCATTTTATTTGCAGTTGTGTGAGATGTCATATTTACTTTTTACTCCAAACCACCATGGCCTAAGGAATTAATTGGGAAAATTTCTATTAGCACACTGGATTTTGGAACATGGCTTAACTGAAAGTGTTGTAAATGTGTTCCAGATCTTACCTGTCAGTTTGTGAATAGTAAATTACTTCAGTATAATCTATACACAGAAATATTTTCCATGTTATTTGAAAAGCACTACCAAAGTGTTGCAAATCCTTTAATATTACAGAAAATGCAAATCTGCTTCTCAACTGTGTTGAGTGCATAAAGGTTGGGAGATACATTATGCCTCTCTTAAAATATTAAAAGGCAAGTCTTTCAGATGTGGAAAACATAATTTGTTTACAGTTAACTTAGGAAGATTGATCTGCAAGTTGCTTCTAATAGAATTTGCTTTTGAGTTGCTAAAAAGATCATACATATGCAGATATCCAATAGCAAAATACCTGAATTGCATTATGTAATACTATGTAATAAAGTATACTCTAATGTTTTATAGGTGTCTGTACTGATAAGAAACTTCTCCCTGAAGGTTTGGACAGTAAAAGACCAAAGCAAATTAAATTACCGAATCAGGCCTATATTAATCTACCTCTTTGGAAAGATGATCAGGGAGAGAATACAGTAGAACGTGAGAGCTTTGAAGAAGGAACTTCTGCTAGTTCTACAAATAGTACTCCTCAAATGACACCTACAAACAGTCTGAGCAGGACACTGCAGAAGAAGAAGACTGACTCAGTGCTGTATGGGTGTGCTGTCCTCCTTGCATCTGTTGCCCTGGGCTTAGATATCAGAGAGCTGAACAAATCACAGGGCCCAGATGAACTCTTGCCTAAAGATGAGAAGAAGAAGCGTGATGGAATATTTCAGCGTGCTTCAAAATTTCGCAGGAGTGCCAGCCCTACACGACTGCAGTCTAAGAAAGAGGAAACAATTATTCCATCCCTAAATCAAGCTACAAACACTGTGAATCTTCTCTCTATGCCCTCCATTTCTACAAAATGCCTACTTCAATCTGACAGTGAAGATGCGTTTGCAAGCACTGTGCTTGGTGATTGTGGTCCCTGTAGTTCCACTGATGACTTTTCATCTGAAACCTCTGAAAGCAAGAGAGAACAGAGGATACAACTAGCTCCTAACATGGTTTCTACGCAATTAAAAAATCAGCCTTTTAATCTTTGTCCAAAACAAGAATCTCAAAATGTGCCAAATGATTCCTCGACAAAGTTTAGTGTATTGGGTCACAGACGAACCTTATCAGATGGGAACAATTTTCAGACCACAGGTGGGTAATTAAGAACTTAAAATGTAGGGGATTTTTAAGTATAGAAACAAAGTGTGGGGAAACTAACCATTCAATAAATGAGTGGCTATGATTTTTGTTAAACTATTTTGTTGTCCCCATAACTGTATGTGGGTAAGCCCTCTGTGTCTGAACCCTGAATAAACTACCTGGACTTCAAATAGTGTCCTGTTAGGAGTGTGGATATGGAGATTTAAGGGTAAGAGACAGTTCATTTTAAGGTGATATCTATTTTTCTCAGATTATGCAAAAATAGGTTTCCCTGGTCCAGAATGTGCTTTTTGTGAAATGTACAATATTAGTATTATGGCTGAAGTAAACTGAGACTGTCAGGTGCCTGCATTATTTAGTTGTGGACTTACTGAAACTGAGAGTACACTTGTTTAATATAGGTTCACAGTCCTCATAGGTGAGTAGTGATTGAGCATCATTTTAGTAGTGCACATCTATTAACTTAAAGAAAAAGTCTGGTAAGTTTTGATTTGCTTGCTTGATCTGGAAGTTTTGTCACAAGTTCCACAAATCATTAAGTTAAGCTGTTGATAGAAAATTAAACTGAAAAAAAAAAAAAGGTCTTTAAATCTGGTTTCCATGTAAATGGGTAAGTTTGTGATTAATGAGTTTTTGAAAAGAAGTGCTAAATTTCAATACTGGTTTTCTGTAGTAGTTTAAATATACTGTTCTTCATATACTCTATGTATATGTAATTAATCATAGTAACTGGACAAATTTGTGGGGCTCTTCCGTTATTCATCCAGTTACTGGATTCTTAATACTTTATCACCATATCTCTTTTTTAGCAATAAAAAATGTATTGTTATGGCCTCTAGCAGAGAGTATAGATGTAAAAACATTATTTGAACACTGCTAGTCTTCTCTTAGGATATTCCCCGGAAAGAATCCTCTTAATTTTGCTGGTGGGGAAAAAAGCCACTAGTGCTTATGGCAGCCTGGTTTTACAAATGGTGAAGAAATCAAGAAGTCAGATGGTTTAAATTGCCTTCTTTGTTTGGCCTTTCCTTTCCCCCAGCTAATGGATTTGCTTCAACCAATGATGTCTCCACATTACAAGTTCAGTCAGTTTCTGGAACTCTGCACTATCCGTCTTTTCAACAAAGAAGCAATCACAGTGGTGTTTCAACTGAAAAGCAAAGTGCTGTCAATATCATATCAAGACCTCGACCTTCTTCTCTAAGAAATAAAATTGATGCATGGCAGATTATTCCACGTACTATTAAACCAAACTCTAAAGACTCTGAATATTTAGAGGGGTGTGTAGATCCAGATGTTAACTTCTTGCCAGATACTGAGGAAAGAACTAACTGCCACATGCCCTCATTACTTGATATTGATGTGGAAGGCCAAAAGAGAGACTGTACTGTGCCTTTATGTAGAATGAAGAGCAAAACTTGTCGGCCATCTATATATGAACTGGAGAGAGAGTTTCTGTCATGAGCGCCTTTCATTTTAAAAATGTTTGCTTTTTAAGGGGGAAGAAATATAAAATACTTGTCCATCTAATGCTTTGTGCTGCTGTTTTCTGATGTACTGTGACAAATAGTACCAAAATTATTAAAATGGGCAGCTAATTAAGAAAGTTTAGTAGGTGCCTTTTTCAAATGTTCCTTGGAATCCCAGCTAGTAACTCTAAAAGCACAATGCTGCAAAATAGGTGCATTTCATCTAGGTGAATTTCATAGGCATATCTTGAATTGCTAAAATAACATGCCCACCTCCCTCTGCAGTGTCACAGAAATTTTCTTTTGGTTTGAGGGGATTTGCTAGAAATTTAACTTTTGCACATTTTAAAAATGAATTACACACTGTAAGGTTGTGTTCCAACAAGAAGAGTTTTGCCTAAGAAGTGGTTGTCTGCAGTTTGCCTCTGTGGTCTGTAGAATAAGGGAAGGGGGCATGGGATTTCATGTGCTGCTGCAGGAGGCTCTGTTCACTCCTCATTAAGTAGCTGGTTATTTTCTGGCATTTGATAGTGAAATTGATTAAGGACCAGCAGTCTTTGCCCTTGGTTTTTGTGAGAACTTTCAACTGTGTGCAGTAGTTTCTCCAGAAAGTTACACTGCTTGTATAAACATCTAGGTTTCAACCACCATATCGATTTGAGAAGGTAAACTTCAGTATTGCGATTGGATTAAATGTATTTGACATACTTTATAATGTGAAGCAACATTCCTGGTAGGTAAGGATACACTGGAACGTAAATATTTGTACTCTTAACCTTTTGAAGACTACAGTGTTTGCACTGAAAATGATATTCTTGGTTTGGGAGTTTTTTGGTGGTGGTGGAGGGGTTTGCCTCCCTTCTTGTTTTTTAAACTCTACTGCACCTTGTATTGAGGAAAGACGATGGGTTTTAAGGATGATTGGTTTTGGTTTTAAGTGAGCCAACAGTGCGTTTTACTGCACTCAAATATTAAAACTGCAATAATTTAATATTAAATCTTTCAGTATAATTGCTGCAGCTTTTCTTCCTAAAGTTACTACTGAGTGCCCAGTTATACTATTTAGGAATTAAAGGACAGAAACAGATATGCTTGGCTGGTTTTCAGTGATAGAAAGGTTTCAGAAAATTCCAAGTAGTTAATTGTGGGGGGAGGAACATTTAACCTTGATAACACTGGTAGCTTAATTTTTTACAGTATCACTAAATGATTAAATAAACCCAAATGTACAGTATACTTTCCCTGATGAAAGCATTTCTAGAATTAAAGGAAAATCCCTCATGCTCCAGTATTTGAAGTCTTAATTTTGTTTACCATTTGACATCTAAATAGTCTTCATAAATAAAATTAAATAATGTTAGAATAAAACTCCTGTATTCCTATCAGAACAAAACCTGTTGAGACCTTTGTTTTAACTGTTCCCTTCTCCTTTGCTCTGGGGTCTGAGAGTTCAGTTGTTGAATAGAATACACAATTGCTTAAACCTTCAAAACAAAGGTTTCTAAGACCTAGTATGCAGTACAGTGGCTACCTTGAGAATGACAAATAACTACATAAAAAATCATGAAGTCTTAACGACACAGAGCAGAACACAAAAAATGCAACTTCCCAGCTCTCAAAGTGAAAATAGAAAAAGTTTTTCCGTAAAGTATTAGTTTACCAAAAGTAAAGATATAACCACTAGTTGTCTGTAAAACAAAATTCCTGCCTGTAGTAGATTAAGCTATTACATTTTGTTCAAACCTGTTTCTATTCCAGTATTCTTAGTGCTTTGTCAACATGATTCAAGTTGCATACAGTTCTTTGTCTTTTCTTTAAACTTTTATTTCATCAGAACACTTTAATAAGTGAAGTGTATTCCAGTATTACCTAACGGTAATGCACATGGATCAAATTTTATGTATAGCTTGATAGCAGATTTATCTTCAAGGCTTAATTAGAATTTTGGAGCATTATGTGTATTTCAACTGTTTCTTCATCAATTAGTCCTATGTGAAAAGGAGCTGATTGTATTCCATGTTTCTGAAGAAAGTATCTGGCTTTCTACAGGAAAATCTCAGGTGCTGAAGTATTTTGACTTGTAAACTTGTGTTAAATTCTGTACTTTTAAGGTTTATATAATTTTAAATGTTGAATTTTGCACCCTATGTTTTGTAATCAATAGTACCAGCCTAAAAAGCCCTTTGTGAGTTGTATTGTTTTCACTTACCAGAGGCTTATCACTCTTGTAATTAAACCAAGTTTTCTATTCCTGTTCAGTGGATAATTTCCCGTAAGAGTGGGACATATGATATGACCAGCCCAGTGCTTTGTAACTAATTTAGGAGTTTGTATTCCACCGCTTATTCTGAGACAGTTTAGGTAATTCATCTCAAATATTTCTCTATGTGATGCAGGTTTTTTTTAAGATATAGTCTATAATGCTTTATAATTGTTTTTATAGTTTAAAAATAGAGGCCAGTCTTCACTGAAATTAAAAAGAGAAAAAGAAAAAATTACTGTTTTCACAGTGTGTATTTCACTTGTCACCAGAGAAAATTTCTATAAAGGTGTGAGAATCTGGTATACATTTGGTGATCTGTCTTGATTCAAAGTATATTTATTTCAATGTAGGTTAATATCTTGACCAAATAATAATTTATGTTGATTGTTTTAGTATAAAACCGAAGGTGCTTACACTACAAAGATTAAGATAAACACTTGACATGCTGTTTTACAAAACCTGATGATTTAAATGTTTTTATTTAAAAAAAATAAATGTTTTGTAGCTACTGTATTGCAAAGTGACCTGAAGTTTCTTGAAAAATACATTTTAGTCCTTTCTTAACACATGCAAAGGAGTTCTCTGGTGAATAACCAGGAACTGTAGGCTCTGGCCAGCCTATTCTTGGAACATTAGAAAGTAATTGTTACTTTAATTATCCAGTACAGAAACATGAACGTTCCTGTAATTTCTTGCAATTAATGTGGGCAGAAACACATGGTATAAGCTTGTTCTTTCTTTCATGTGACCATAATATGTCTTTTGATGCTTTTACAATGTTGGCTGAGTATCTTAGAGGAGGTAGAGCAGTGGATAAAAATAAATTCTGCATCTGATTTAGCATCAAGAATACAGGTAAGTAGTAACATATTTCTGTTTGAGGGAGAGGGTTTGTTGGTTGTTTTTTGTTTGTTTTTTTTTTGTTTGCGGGGTTGGTACTTTTTTGTTTGTTTGCTTGGTTCAGTTTTTTTCTAGGCAAATGAAGCCAGTATTTTCCATGTAATATTTTCTAACACCTTCTTCTGTGAAATTTCCTCCTCTCGTCCCATATCATGCCATGGGCACATTAGCCTATCTTTAAGAAGAGGCACTATCCATCTGCACAGTGGCAACAGGCAGGATGCAGCAAAGTCTCCAGCAGTGTGGTGAAATTCAAAGCTTATATAAGCCAAATCTTACAAAGACATGCCTGCATGGAGCTTTCTGTAGCGCTGGCTATGTAACAAAAACTACATGGCCTGTAAGTGTCAGTATTAAGCCCAGATTATAAACCAAGCTGCATGGGCGGTTTATTTTATACACAGTGTTATAATGGTTACATTAAGATCTGCGTACAAGTGTGTGGTAGTGGAAAAGATCCCATTCTTACTGGCCACTTCCCTTTTTAATATAGCTAGTCAGATCACTGCAGTGCATGCATTATGAAGAGCTAATGAGACTCTGTTGCTAGTGCCTTCACTGATGTACTTCGAGGGTGCTTGAGATTGCAGTATTAGGTATTCTAAATTAAGGCCTGAGTCCTTGCAAGTGTGTAATGGATTTCTCCCTGCATGTAAGTGAAAATGAGCAAACCAAATATGAGTTAGTAATCTCAATACTGTTAGAAATCCAGTATCCTCAGTGACTTAGCTAGTTGGATAAAAGAGCTGCTTTAATGAAAAGGAATGCTTTTTGTTCTAATAGGCTGGAGAATAGATCAACAGAGCTATGCAAATGGAATGGATTTACTCTTCTGTTTCACAGGATCATTTACGTTGGAAGAGACCTCTGGAGATGAAACAGTACAATTTCCCAGCTAGAGCAGGTTGCCCGAGACCACATCCAGTCAAGTTTCGAGTTATCTCCACAGATGGAGGCTCCACAGCTTCTCTGAACAATCTGATACGTTGTTTGACCACTCTCATAGTAAACACATTTTCTCATGTTCAGATCAAATAGGGTTTTTTTAGTTTGTCCCCATTGCATCTTGTTTTGTCACAGGACAGACACTGCTGAGAAAAGTCTGGCTCCCACTTCATTCCAGCTAAACAGTCTCAGCTCTCTCAACCTTTTCACATATGAAAGATGTTCCAATCCTTTCATTGTCTTTGTGGCCCTGCACGGGGTTTGTTCTAGTAAGTCTATATGATTATTTTGCTGAGGAGCCCAGAACTGAACCCAGCACTCCAGCTGTGGTCTCACCAGCGCTGAGTAGCGGAGGACGGTCGCATTCTTTCCTGTAAGGACACATTGCTGGCTTATGTTCGGCTTGTTGTCCATCAGGATCCCCAGGTCTTTTTCTGCAAAGCTGCTTCCCAGATGGTTGGCCCCTGCTATGTACTGGTGCAGAGGATCATTCCTCCCCAAATGCGTTTTCACTTTGTAAGATTCCTATAAGCCCAATTTTCCAGTTTGTCTGGGCCTCTCTGGCAGCACAATTATCCGGTGCGTCAGCCACTCCTCACCGTTTTATATCATCTGCAAAAAGTTGCTAAGGATACACCCTGTCCCAGCATCCAGGTTGTTAATGGAGATATTAAATAGTATTGGATTCTCTGAAGCCTGTTTTCCTCTGCTTCTGGAACTTGGTTTGGGTCTTCCTGGGATGACTGATCCCACAGATCAATCTGCTTTCATCTAACAGCTCTGTTTCTGTGGTAGGTGGCATCACCAAGATGTTTACTCATTTCCTGTTTTCAACAGTGATCCCGTATTGTAAAAAGACCTCAGTGTGCAGCAGATCTCCGATCTTTACAGGTGTGTGTAAGCATCAGGAAGAAAAACAAGTCACTTTTGTGGTTTACTGCTCTTCACCTGTTCTCATAACAACAATTCAGTGGCTGGTGCACTGAATTGTTGCTTTCCAATATTAGATATGCTGGTGGGTTCAGAAAGGAGGTTTAAGGTAATTGTTAGTTCTGAAAAAAGCTAAAGTGTGATTTGAACAGAGATGGCTATCCTGTTTCCTAGGAGCTTCATTTTGTCAAACCTTCTAGAATAACTAGTATCATTCCCTTACGCCAGTCTGTTCATAGATAATGTTACTTGACTTGTTGATGCTTGTCTCTTAAGGAATAAAAATCCTGATCTTGTAGAATATGCTGCAGAAGAATTTTGCAGTTGTCCATTGCCAAGCATGGCTAAGTGGAAGTTCCACTGTGTTGTAAATGGCGTTTTTTTTACTGTTTTGGCTGATGCTCCAAGAGCGTGGCTCATGCATGAGAAAAGTACTTACTTGCAATGACAAGGAAACAGATTGTTTCTGTCCTTGTTGCCAACATTGTCTTTAGGTTTATCATATTGCACAATTTTTTTCTTTATTAGGATAAACCATACAATTCCTTCAATCTCTCCTTCTGAATAACTTCCTAGCAATTGGATTGCTCTCTGTTGCATTCGCCATTTGGGAAGGAGGCAAAGCAGGCTCCAAAACTCCAGCTGAGACCTTACTTGCATCATCTGTGACAGCAATAAAAGCCGTGTCATGGTCAAAATACACCTGCTGCTTCTCCTGTTGCCAGAAGGCTTGTTATTCTGTCTTAAAAAGAAGGTAGGTTCTTCTTGTCAAGTTTTGTCGAACCCATAGTAGCTGTTACTTCTCATTTTTGAGGTGCTTTCAAAGGGTCCTGATTGTGTTTTCAAACATTTCAAGAAAAATTGAAGGTAAGCTGGCTCGTAATGTACTACTTCCACATACAAACACAAAATAATCAAAACAACACCACCTGTTCTTCCCACGCTTTTGGTTTCATGTGTTTCTTATAAATGACTGCTCTAACCAGATTGGCTTCAGAACAAAGTTCATCAAGTCTAGCTAATTAATAATGTGGGTTCCCCCCACACACACACTTTCTAAGCTTTCTCTAGACTGCTTTTTACTTGCATAGGTTGAAGTCTTACCTTTATTTGTCGGTCTGAATTGCACTAGTAACTGTTTAACAGCTGACCCTTTTGCAAAAGATTGATGCAAATCAGATAATAAACTTTCTTGGCATCAACTAATCAGATGATGGCTTTTTGCATGCCTGCTGAGAATTATATCACCACTTCTCTTGTGGGTTTTTTTTTTTTGTTTTTATTACTGCTTTATTTATAATATGACTTTGGAAGAAAAATCTCCAGATATTTCACCTCCTATTGTCTCCATCTTGTCTTGCCATTTTTTAAACTTTTTCTGCAAGCTTTTGCCTTGTATTTGATATCAATAAATAATTCACAATTTATCCAAGTCAGTGGGCTTCTGTAATTTCATTTCTCTCACACTGAAAATAGTTTGAAGCCATGCCCTTGATCCAAAGTTTCTAACCTATTTTGCCCTTATATTTTTCAGCCTACATTCAAGACCTTCAGGTGCTGAAGTTTAGTTTTGTCAGTCTGAGGAAGGGAGATTGAGAAGTGTCCCCTTTTGAAATAAGTTCACAACATAGTTCTTCCTATATTTTGGACTACTGAGTAAGCATAGGAATCTTTGACAAGCATTTTCATGTTCCCTGGTTTTTTTAGTAAGCTTTGTCTTTTATGATTTGTGTTCTGGTCATGATACCTCTCAAATTATGCTAATTGACTCATCTTGTTCATTGTATTAAAGGCTTTCAGCTCTTCCTTATCCTTACTGTGATTTTATACAGCCATCTAAGACTGGTTTCATTCACTCTTCTTACTCCTTGCTTTACTGTGACAATGTTTAAAAATAGATGTCAGTCCTCATTTTAGTTCCATGTCCAGGTTGCCTTATTATTGTTTTCCTGTGTGCTTTTGTCAACTGCCCCATTCAATCCTTATTTACAATCTTCCTCACTAGGTTAAGAAATAAATGTGCTAGTTGGAGTCTTTGTATAATAACTTGTCTAGGTAGGCTTGTCCCCAGAGATATCTGATATCAGAGTTAAAAACAATATAGCTAAGTGTTATCAGTTCAGTGACCTCTCCCATGCCACTTTCAACAATAATTAACAGTGTGGTTTCAAGGAAGGCTTAAAAAATATGTCCATCTACTTGCATTGGATCGATGCAGCCAGTTTAGTTTGCATTTGGGATTATAAAATTCAAGTACTTCAGGAGTTCTCTTTTTTTAAAAGGTCAATTGGACTTAAGCTTCTGTAAACTTTTACTTACATTTGATTAAAATGAGTGCTGTCTTTTTACTTTGAAGCATGTTTAATATTTTGTCTTGAAAATATAACATTGAATAGCATCTTCTAAAATAGCTTTACAAAAGTAAACCGCTGTTTTCATTGCAATCAGTTCACCAGGAAAGTTGTAGCTACGGGCAGTACAAACTGGAGATAAGACCCTGGTTCCAGGACAAGCTTGGCATTTGATCTTGGGCGAGTCACTTAACTTCTTTGTAGCTTAAACTGTAGCTCTGGCCTGTAAGATGAGTGCAAGGATTTCATCCTTTTCTTCAAAGCACTTAGAGCTGTGATCAAAGGCACCATGTTTCGGTGGTAAACAGCAGCTACAGCAGAGTTAATGCCCTAACTTCAGACACAAAGAGGAGCTTTAACTCTTAGCCTGGGAACTGAATAGACTGCAGCTGTACATACTTTTCTTTCAAAGCACAAGTTCCTTACAAGTTAAAGTTTAACTTTTGGTAAGGAATAATTCCAATAACAACTAGCTGCAATTATTTAGCCAGTAATTGCCACTTTAGAGAAATAATTACACAAAGTTTAGTGGTTTGGGTTTTTTTGAAGATTGTAATAATTGGTCAAATATATTAAAACTTAGCATTGATTTTCTGTTTCATACAACAGATGCCGTTACCTTGTTCTTGCCCACACTAAATGCATCAGACACTAGGAATTTTCTTTTGTCTGAATAAAAGGACTCCATATTTCAACCACTGCTGCTTAATACTACTCTTGTAAAGCTGCATTACCTGATTGCTCCTCATTTATGAGAGGGCAGTGAATATGCAAATATTTCCCAAAGAAAAAAGATGTTACAGCTTGTTGACCCAAATGTCAAGGTAAGTTCCTCATGCTCTTCTTCACGGGAGTGTTCTGTCTTGGAACTGCTCCATCTTTACCTTGGAGATGGGATTTAATAAATTAGTGTGAATCATAAGGATGAGGGAGGAAAAGAGTTACTTCATCATCTAGATTTAGGCATCTGACTCTATACAGAACTAAGTACTTGTGAACTGGAAGAAGAGATGTTCCTATGGGGTCAGTGCTGGGCCTGGTTTTGTTCAGCATATTCATCAATGACCTGGATGAAGGGACAGAGTGTACCCTCAGCAAGTTTGCTGATGATACAAAACTAGGAGGAGTGGCTGATAACACTGGAAGGCTGTGCTGCCATTCAGTGAGACCTGGAGAGAAGGGAGAGTGTGGGCAGAGGTAAACCTACTGAAGTTCAGCAAGGGCAAGTGTAGGGTCCTGCACCTGGGGAGAAATAACCCTGTGCACCAGTAGAGGTTAAGGGGTCAGCCTGCTGGAAAGAAGCTCCGCAGAGAAGGAGCTGGGAGTCGTGGTGAACAAGTTAACCATGAGCCAGTGGTGTGCTCTTGTGGCCAAGAAGGCAAATGGTATCCTGGGGTGCATTGAAAAAAAAGTGACCAGCAGGCCCAGGCAGGTTCTCTTCCCCCTCTACTCAGCCCTAGTGAGGCCACATCTGGAGTACTGTGTCCAGTTCTGGGCTTCCCAGTTCAAGAGGAAAGGAAATACTTGAGAGTCCAATGGAGGGCTACAAAGATAACTAGGGGACCATAACATTTCTCTTACGAGGAAGGCTGAGAGACCTGGATCTGTTCAGCCTGGAGAGGAGAAGATGGAGAGGTGATCTTATCAATGCTTATAAATATCTAAAGGGCAGGTGTCAAGAGGTTGGGGTTAGACTTTTCAGTGGTGGCCAGCAACTGGACAAGGGTCAACAGGCACAAACTGGAACACAGGAAGTTCTATCTGAACATAAGTAAAAACCTCTACTGTGAGGGTGATGGAGCACTGGAATAGGTTGCCCAGAGAGGCTGTGGAGTATCCTTCTCTGGAGATAATGCAAAAAATGCCTGGATGCTTTGCTGTGCAATGTGATTTAGGTGACCCTGCTTTAGCTGGGGGCTTGGACTAGATGACCTCCAGAGGTCCCTTCCACCCTCTACCATTCTGTGAAGAGCAAGCTCTGAATGGTTCTGTAGAGGCTCAGGTGATGGTATAGAGGAAGCTTTGGCTCAAACTGAGCTACAGAAATTGAATGCCTAAAGCTATACTGTGAGTCTCATCTCCCTAAAATACTGATGGTGCAGTAGTACATTGTAGGACTAGTGGGAGAAATGGTTCGTTACTACCAGCATTCATCACCACAGTATCTGCATGCTTTAAGGGTATGAATGTGAGATATAAGTAAAAAAAGGTTGAAAGTGTGTGGTTTAAGCCTCCAGCTTCAAATTTCGAGGTAAAGCAGTTGATGGAAGAACTACACAGCCGTATGGCGTGATGCCAAGTCAGTTCTTTAAACAAGGCAAAATGCAGTTCTCTGCTTTTAAATCTAACCACCTCAAAGAGCTGAGGAGATGTTTTCTACACGGTCTCTACTGATCAATAGTCTCTTTTTTGTTATCTTTACTTTTGAGCATGCAGCCTTTAGTGTTACTGTGGCTGTAACCTGCCTACTGTGTTTGTACACAAATGGTGGGACATTCACGGGCAACCCATAGGAAAGCACAGCCAGTCCCTGTTGTTTCAGTGCTATATTGCTTTTAGTTACTTTTAGAAGCAGAGTGGGTTGGGACTTTTCAACAATACTTTTCTGACAAAAAATAAAAAGCAAAACTGTCAAAGCCATAACTTTTTATTAAAGTGTGGTTTTGATAATTGGTTCATCCTTGGTTTATCTCTGAGATCCCAAAGACTTCTCATCACTGAGAAATTACAAGCCTCTTTATTAAGCTAGAGGTGTCCTAAAGGGGCACCCTGTATACAATTGTTTAGATTGCAAAAGGCCTTTAAGATCATCAAGTCCGTTTACTTGAGCTTCATGTATCACCTTGAATTTCTTACATTACAAGTGATTTTCCTATTAATGGATAGATGTCAAAACCTCTGGGTTTTTTCACAAAAGATAGAATAATTTCTAAGAGGAATCTTCTACTTAAATAGAATGTGTTTTGGATAAATGCTAAAAAACTATTCTTAATCCCTTTATCATGAAGGTAGAAACACAGCACTCAAATCCTGGCCAGACTCTAGCCTGTTTTTAGTTCCCTGCTGGTCACAAAACCAGATTCTATTCTTTTTACTCTAAACTGCTGCAGAGAGTTGATAGCTGAGCCATTATATTGCAAGGTAGAACTGATTGCATTTCAGCAATAACTGGTTTTGTTCCTCTCTGCCCTCAGCCTTGTACGTTTGCCTTAGGATTTTAAATGATGTTATAAATACCTTTCGGAAAGTGTCATGAAAGCCCAAGATTTCCTGGATTCAGTGGTGCTTCCATTACTCCTTGCTATGCTAGGTGTGCTCATTTTGGTGGACAAGTATCTAGTCTTCATAAGACCTACTATCATCAACTTTCATGTAATTTGAGTTATGTGATGAGTGAATGAGAAATAGAAATAGTAAATGAAAAGTAGTATCTTATAAACTCATGGACTTAAAACCAGCTACCAGAGATGAAGTTTGCCCAGTGGCCCTTTGTGCAGCAGATGAACTTGATGGGAGACTAAAGAGGAAATAAAGATTAACCTGCACTCCTTGGTGAACCTTGGAGACTGTCCAAATTATGACAACTGCAGTTGTCGGGATACAGAAATGCTGGTGCTTTGCTATGGGCCAAAAAAAAAAATTAAACACAAAAAATCTCCACTTTTTGAGCATAGCTTTTCTCTTGTAGACAAAGTTGAAAGGAGATGTCTGTATTTCAATTCAGAATAACCAGTAAGGGCAGACACATGCTTTATCCATGCAAGTAACTTGCTAACAAACAAAACATTGACTGCCAAGTGCAGATGAGAAAGATTGCCAACCAACCTAAGTGTTGGGTGGGGAAAACTGGAAGGTGTAACTTGCCCAGTAACACTGGAACCTCTATTAGGACAGGGGCCAAAATCAGAGTCTCAGAAGTCTTGTTCACATTCTTACTCAGCTCATCAGCTGTGTCCTTTTGAATAAGACTAATTGAAGACAATAGGTCTTTTGAGCAACTTAAGCTGTAAAAGCTGCATGTGCTCTGCTCCTGCAAAGTTAACGTGTGCATCTGCTTCCTTTAACTGAGAATTGAATGCCAAAACAAATCCTTTCCCTTCAATGCCTTTTTATGACAGCAAATTAAAACACTGCCATCTTTTGGTACCCAAGGCAGCAGAGGGAAATGCTGCCTCCTCTTCCTCCTGCCCCACAGTGATAGTGGAGTGGAACTGTTTGCTATTCAGATATAAATATCCAACATCTGCTTGTCCCTGCTGATTAGGGGGGAAATTGAACATTAACCCGTTCAGTTAACAAACCCAATTAGACTTCTTATTTCTCCAGTAATAGTGGAGATGTGCACAATGCCAAGTTTCTCTGCTGCTCACAGTAATGAAGTTGGGAACAGCAACATCATCTGAGGAAAGGGGTTGTCTTTGTACTTGGAAAGGTGAGAATCATCTTGCAGATTAGCTTCAGTGTAGAACATTGAGCTGTATGCTCCAGGTAATTAACTATTCAAGCATTTAACTGTAAGGAAGGAGTCCTGACAAGAAAGTAATCTATTAAGAATTGCATACAGTGGTGTAGCAAAACCATAAGCAGTTAAAGAAAATCAGAGTTCCTTTACCCAGCATGATCAGTAGGCAGGATGATGCGTATGCAGCAATAATTATTAATTAACCACCTTTGCAAGTGGGATAATTAAGCAAGCTAGGATTGCATTGCAAACAGAGTAGAACTAATTGCCTCAAAAATGTTTTTTTCGTTTGTTGTTCAAAGCTCACAGGGGTGTCTTCCTGCTCCTGCAGTACAGTATCGTAGGATTACCTGGGGGTAATTGTATCTGAGCTTCCTTAAGGCTTCCTTCACTGCAATCACAGCTGGCTGAACCAATGCATTTGTGGCTTGAGGGGAGGGTGTAGGACAACTGTAGAAGGTAAATTCTACAGCATTAATTCAGGGTGTTTTCCCTGGGATTGTGCACAGTGGGAGTGTATTCCAAACTGGCTGGACAAGAGATGAAATTTGACTGGATGCAGTTGCCATATAACTGAGTGAAGCCCCAACAATAAAGACCAGATGAAATCATGGCAGGCAGAGGGGTGTTGTGTGGAATAAAAAAGCTTGGCAGTCTTGGTAGTGCTGTGTAGACATAAAAGAACCTGGGACCTGAATCCTGAGAAGTGATATAAACCATTTAAACTACCCACTTTCCACCTCTCTTGTCCAAGCTAAGTGACCCAATTTTCCCCGCAGCATCTGCCTATTCCATTTCACTCTGCCAGTTTGGCTGGAGAGCCCCCTCCACTTCAAAAGGAAGCGAATGGGGAGAGGCTGAAAGACAGCAGGCAGAGCTGGAAGGCAGCCCTCCCTGCAGAGAAATTGCCCTGGGTTCTTGCCACCAGGATGAGTTCTCTGCAGGTACTTCAATTTATCACTAATTTTAAAAAGTTTTTAAAAAAAGACTAGCAGAGCAAATAAACTGTGTAGCTTCCTTTCTCAGTTATTAAGTCAAAATACTTGCAAAAACCCACCTGCTGGGACAAGCATCCATTCAAATGATGAGCTCAATTGCTCACAGTTATTATTTCTCATCTGAAGAGGCTTGGCCCATCTGAGACCATTTCTACAGGCAGAAGATAGAAGTTCCTGCAAGTAGTGTAATTTCAGCAAAAAAAAATTAACACTTTTTGACAACATTGCAGACTATTTTTCTTTCCAAAAAGCTATTAGTTTAAAAATACTTGTGATGTAGTAGATTGCCTGTACTTTTAAAAGATCATCAGGAGGACTTGTCAGCAGCAGGTGTGAAAAAGGAGCGATTAGATGGCTAGACTAGAAGGAAGATGGCTATCTCTGGACTATTGTTTGCTATCTGGAGGAGCTTAGTACTGTAAGAAGTTAGGGTTCAGATTTGTCATATTTGATCTCATTTCAATGCAGAAATGAAGCTTGAGTTTGAAGGCAAAATTTTTAACATATTATTCAGAAGATGGCTTGACGTTAAGTTTAGTGCCCACTAGATGTCAGCAATGTACGCTGTTCCACTGTCGTGGATTCAGAGACCTGGGTCAGCTGGAAGCTTTGTTAAAATTTGTGGTGGTGGAGGAGTTAGTGTTTGCTGATAAATGGGCTAGTAATCGATGAAACCATGGCAGGCAGAGGGATGTTGTGTGGAATAAAAGCAATATGTTCTTGTTTTGAGTAAGGAAGTGTCCCTTTTCCTCTGATAAGGCTCTGCCACGTAAACTCTTCCATCTCTTCCCTAATTCTTCCCCAGGACATTCACCAATTAATGCAAGGAAAAGTGTGATTTCCTTCATACTCCTGATCATCCAGAACTGGCTGGGGCAGCATATGTACAGGTTTGAAAAGCGCTCACACACTGCATTGTTACTGATTTTTACCATTGCTATATATTGGGTTGGGCAATGATGTTAATCAGCGGCAGCAATGGCAGGGAGCAAGCTTCAAAGTTTAGCCAGAGAATTAGACAGTACAGACTGCGTCTGAACAGTGAGGTTCTAGTCTTGGGCAATTTCCTTTAGCCTTAGCCGCATCCACCAGAGATTAAGAATGGCTTGAGGAGATGCCATGAGATTTAATTATCTCAATTTTCCAATTAGTTTCCCTTTGATTTAAAGAGAAGCAGTATTAGGCTTAAGGGTAGGTAATAAAGGGCTTTTAAATATGGACAGGAGTATTACATCCTAAGTATTTTTATTTGAAGGACCAAAAATAAAGAGGAAAATGTCAGAATTACCATCTTACATAAATGTCATAATTTTCATAATTTTTCTCTAATGAAGGATAAAGAAGTCATCTTGCTGAAGACTCCATCTGGAACACAGGGGATGTGGGTTTAGTTCAACTTCTTTTATGTGACTTTGGGAGCAAGGTTCAAGGAGGAGACTTTAAATACCTGTTACAGGAGAAAAGAAATTTAGCAAGGCTCTGTTTGAAGAAACCAAGTGCTCTGACATCTTTTTAAAAATTGTTTTCTTCTTCTCCTGGACCACCTAGTTCAGATCAGGTTTTTCTCCTAATCTTGGCTCCTTTTGAAGCAACCATAGCTACCCTTAACTTCTTTTCCGTTTTACTGGCAGAAAATTACCTAATGTCACTCTTGTGTTGCAAAACTCATTCAGCTGTGCAGGCTGCTTATCACTGCTTCTTGTGCCTTGCAGCTGTGCTGTATGCTCTAGCTACTCCCAAAGAGGCATCTTTTTCTCTCTCCTGATTGTTGTTGTTTTTCACTCCTTTAAAGTCTCCTGCAGGTCTCTCAGATTTCCTTTATTTTGTGGAAATATTGAAGAAAACGGACTCTTGTTCTGTATCCTCATTTCTAGAAGGAAGATGAGGCAGGTACTTCTGTTAGACCATGGTCCTAGCCTGCTGAAGTTTCACATGGGTTGACAGAGAAAACTGAGTCCTAGCTGCTACAGTAGATCACATTATTTTTTGTGTTTTGCATACCACTACGACCTTCACGTGTCCTTAGGAGCAGGTCAGGCTGTAGTGCCTCTGGCAGCACTTTTATCTCACACATAAATAGCAAGCCAGCAATTGCAGAAAGCCGTGGCAATTTGAATTGGTAATATAGGCTTGGTATATATATTCCACAGCCACCCAAGAGAATAAGGTTTAATAACTTTCTGCAACTACCTCATGTTTTATTATCTCTTTTGTATATACATTCTACGTTGTTTCTCTGATTGGTTAATTCTCATACATGGATATCGCATGCTTTGTGTCATTTTTCCTATGACTGTCAAGAACAGATTGATCAGGTGCTCTTAGGAGCATGTCTGCCATCAGCAGCTAATGTTGCAGTTTATACAGTGCTGATGAACTGTACAGTAACAGCTGAAAAAGGCCCGTTTTCTCAAGGTGTAATTCTTCTCTGTGTAGCAAGTATTGCCATTGCCAGTTTTTGATAGAACTAGTCTCCACTGACTATGCCTTGGTGCAGTAACGCTATTTCAGTAAGTATTCTGGGGGCATATGTCACTCACACCCAAAGTCCATCATATTCTTGCACATATACTGTGCCTTACATTGCCTTTTGAGGTGTTTGTAGAAAACTTGCTCTGTCTTTTGGTGTAAAAGCGTGCAAGGATGATAGCTTCATTTTAAGCCTTTTAGAGCAGAGAAGTCCCCTCTGAGGAGGACATTCCAGCTCCTTTTCTCTTTACAAGGACACGGAGATGAGTACAGGTTGACAAAACTGATATGAAAGTTCCTCCAGAGTTTACTATGCCTGCGTGTCTCTGAATTAGTTGTATCTTATTTTCAGTCTTTCACCTAGCAGTATTATTTATATGACCTTCAAGTTCTCTTTCAAATTTCAGTTCTGCTCCTTGAGCCCTGTCCAGTGCTGTCTGCAGCCTTTCCTTCTGATCTACCATTGTCCTTTTAGGATGCTCTCAACAGATGTTTTACTCTGTATTTCATCAGGAAGCTGTGATACCTTCTTCTAGGAAAAAAATACCAGGAACAGATTTTAAACCACAGACTAGTCTGTAATGGTATTTGCTCCTACATGGCATCTTGGAAGTGCATGTTGTACTTTCCTTATCTAGAGGGAGTAGAACTGTAAAAATTGCTTAAAAATATTGAGCTTCAATCATAGCAATAAGAATGTCCTGCTAGTTGGAGGCAATTGTATTTTTCAAACATTTCAAGTTCTAAATATTTATTGCAATGACTTGCTACTTCTACATGCTACAGCTGGTAAATTCAGTTAGTTATTAAATGCAGTTAGTAAACTTTTAACAAATATTTATAGGGTCAATGAAGAAGGATATTTCTGGTACATTGTTTTGTTCCTTTATTGTATACATTCTCTAAATCAAATCCAGAACTAAGCACTATTTTTAATTTTAAAAACCCAATCTGATATTAACTCTTTTTTCCTAGATGTAACAGACTCTTCTTTTGAGCTGTGATTTTGTTTGTTTTTCTCAGTTCACAATCATTCCCAGACTAGAAATTGGATTCTTCATATGCTTTTTCTCAATTTTTGTATTTTTTTTCTCAAAATTCCTTTTTTTTTTTTTTTTTTTTCCAGATCCTGGGTTCATCTGCATGTGTTTTGCTTCTCACGAAAGAGTTAATCTGGGTGTTTCACCTCTTGCAGATAGGGTCCCCCACTAGAAGTCTGCCCTGCCACCTGTGCTGCCTCCGGCTATACAGCACCAATATATTTACTAGGTGGGCCTCACCACACATGCTTCCAAATGTGCAATATTATTCATTTTCTTCCAGTGTTTTCCAAAGTCTGGAGATAGTTATGCTCCCATGCCTTCCATACTTTTTTTCTTTGTCATTTGCTAGCAACTGGCTTTGTGAGGTGTCTTGTGAAGTTCTTTGCTCTGTGGTAACTCTGTTTTTCAATTTTCTTTCTCACAGGTGCTTCTCATTGAATATTTTCATCCTCTGCTGAAGGAGCCAACAGCTTGACAGCCTTTCCTGTGGAAAAGCTTGTCCCTTTAGCCATCTGGTCTTGCTGTGAATCTCTGATACATAATTAAGGAATCTGTCACATCTGACTTAATTTAGTCACAAATACATAGCTGTAAAACATGAAAAGGGCTTTTCTGTTCCTAAACTCCCAGCAGTATCCTTTCCTTTGGAAAAGAGTATTTCTGAAACTTCTTTCTGCTGGTGTCATGGTGCCACTGGCACTGACTCCCTAAGCTGGCTGGCAACTGAGCCTGTTGCAGGGATGTGTCCCTCCATCTCCTCTGTGAATCTCGCTGCTCCTGCAGCTCAGCTGCTGAGTAGTTGTTGCTGCCCACGAGGCAAGTCCAAATTCACCCTGTTTCCCTCCTGCAGCACCCACCCTCCATGCCCACAGCCCAAGACCTTCAGCTCACTTTGGGGCTCTAGGTACTATTGTGGGAAGGGAGGAGAGAACTTACACAGTGGCCTCTTTGCTCTCGTGGTATGCAGATGCTGTTAACCTCCCCTGACCCAGGACTTACTGGATTTGTGAAGTGGTTCACTCATGAGTATAAAAGCAATTCTTGTATTGTTTAGTTAAAGCCAGTGGTGTACAAAATAGTTACGAGTGCAATGTGCGTACACCAGAGGAAATGGTTTAATAGGTTACAGAGAAGTACAGAGGGGAGAACGAATTCAGCAGCATGTGATTAACTACATAAGATGAAGACCATAAAAAGAAATATAGGTTGCCTACAAGGCTTCTTTGTAAGTTATAGCACTTTCTATGTTGTAATGGAGAAGTCCTTTTAGAAACTTAATTAAAAATTTATCTGTAATGATGTTTTTTTGGAAGGGCTTGGAAATGTTGCTGAGATTATTGAAGATGTGCTGGAAGAAGAAAATTTTATTTTAAGGAAGATATTTCTTTTGAGAGTTCCTCGTTGACTCCTTTTTTGTAAATGGTAAGTGCCTTGCGCTCTGGTTTTCCTGAACACTTTGTAATATCTTTGCATGGCATCACAGTACAGTTTTAATCTGAGATATTAAAATGCATTATTCCACAGTAATTAAATGGGAAATATTTGTTGTGTAACTCTTACCTGGTTATGCTGGCATAGCATTTTGGATTTTTACTTAAACTCTATTGAAAAGTTTATTTCAGAGCTGCTGCAAATGAAGTGGTTTGTTTTTCACAAACCTCTTTTGTTTTCCTCTTCCTTTTGCTGTCCCACGCTACCTCCTCCCACTTAACTTAAAATGTGCATATATTCATTATATGATTAAACATACTGTAACTAAGTAAGAAAATTAATTACTTCCTGACAGAACATTCTTACAGAATCATAGAATAATTTTGGTTGGAAGAGACCTTTAAGATTGACAAGTTCAACCATTAACCCAGCACTGCCAAGTCACCACTAAACCATGTCCCAAAGCACCACATCTACAAGGCTTTTAAATCCCTCCTGGGAGAATGACTCAGCCACTTCCCCAGGCAGCCTGTTCCAGTGCTTGACAATCCTTTCGGTGAAGAAATTTTTCCTGATATCCAACCTAAATCTCCCCTGGCACAATTTGAGGCCATTTCTTCTTGTTCTGTTGACAAGCAGAATGGATACCAAATGCAAGAACTGGTTCATCTTTAGCACAGTATTCTCTGAGGACATTTTTCTTCCTGTCATGTGTAGCAACTACTGTATGAGATGGTAACGAATGAATGGCATCAGCTGTGCCTGTGCAGGCTGCTGGGTGAGATGTGATGGAGTTGCCTGGGGCTGGGGCTGCCCTGGTGCCCCTGACTGCCCTTGGCCAGTGCTAAATGAGCGGCTGTTCTCTCCTACATCCCTTGTACCATATCAGGGCTTTAGCCCCTGGTGGTATGATACCAACATCTCTCAAAGCAGACATAGCATTTCTAAATGGCAGAATTACCATCTCCACTACTGATATCCTCTGTGGATACAGTGAGGTACACAGAGCTGGTAGATGTTGGAGACATGCAGAGGAATAGCAGTGTATCCTTTCCCCTATTTGCAAAGAAATGCATCAGTCCCTGAGAAGAACTCAATGCTGCAGTGAGATAATTAGCTGTAACAAAGTTGAAGGTTTGATGGAGCACTTGCTGGAGATTTGCAGAGCTGTCTAGCTCTCCTTGTCCCTGACAAAAGACAAAACATTTCTCAAGGAGAGCACACTAAAGGAAAAAGTTAGTGGACTTGTATCTGCCAGAAATTTGCCAGTCTCTTTTCTGAGCCCAGTTATACTTTTGGTCTCCACAATATCGTGGAACAGAGATTTTTAAAATTTAATGTTAAGTTACATAAATGTGTATTCCTTTGTAATAATTCTAAACCTGAAGTCTGATACTGTCACTAAGTTTTCCATGATCTTCTATTTGTGTTATAACAAAGGCCATTAAGAATTTCAGGCAACTCCACAGACCACTTCCACTATTCATCTTCCAAAATGGAGATCTTTGTATCAGCTAAAGCAATGCTGCAGAGGCTAGAATATGCAGAGTCAAGTGCAGCTGGATAACAGCAAAAGCACAGCTCTTCTTGGTATTTGTCAAACTCGTGGCTGCTTAAATAGACAGAGAAACATGAACAAGCCACCTCTGCCTTCCAGCACTGACTGGGCTGTATGGCAGAGGCAGAGCTGTGGCAGGAGCCACAGGAGGGATGCCTATACTGTGCAGTGGTGGCACAGCTGTCTTCTCCTGTATCTGATTCAGAAGGGCAGAAAACTGGTGAGAAACATACTGTGAACCACCAGCTATGACCAGCCAGTGAGCAGTGTGAGGCACGAGTGCCCTTAACAGGGACCTTTGGAGGGTTGCTGGCAGCTAATGTGAGAAGATGTGGAAGGATCAGCTGTCACCACAGATGTGACAGGATCAAAAAATGACATGAAGGAGGAACACTCATTACCCAAAGGCTGACTGACGTGCTGAAATCTGAGAAATGCTGTTTGCTTGTCACGTGAACTGAAGCAACACTGGGGGTTTTTTATTAAGTTTGTTTTTAGTAAGAACTTGTGTTCAGATAAAACTGGTACTTCTACTTGCTGCTTCCCAATAGTATTCATGACAATCTCAAAAGCCTGTTTCTTCTTTCAGATGCATAGAACCTGGATAGTGGTGGTGCATTTTCACAACAAAGAATCATTAGATCTTTATGAAATTAATTTGTTTAAGGACTACTAGGGCTGGCAACTGTCACTGTGATTGACATTAGATTGTCATCTCTTTGGGAAAGATGCAGTTTATTCATCTTGGAGGAAGGGAGGAAATTATAGAATTGGATTTTCTTCAGGTGCAAATAAAAATATCAAGTTAAACTCCGTGGCTGACAGGAACATCATAGAGGCCTGTAGCACCTTCTTCTTTACCCCTTTATCTCTGTGGCTGTCAGTGTGATGGGAAATGTTTATTTAAATCATTGTAAGTTTTGGATTCTCTTTCCAGTGATTCTACAATGTATTTATTACTATCTTCTAAAATGTTTTCCTTTTCCTGTAGAATGATTTCAGACATCATGCTCTTTGACTACCTGATGTCTTTAAAGAATCACCACATTTTACAAGCAGGCTTTAAAGGCAAAGATTCCCAAGCCAGTTTATACCAGCTGTCCTCAACAGACCCCTGTTCTGTCCCCATGATAAAAGACCTTATACCAAATGAATTGAGAAAGGTTCTTCCTGAGCCTCGTCTGCCAGAGGCCAGCAAGTCCTCTACAGGGGGAATGCAAGTATCACTGAACAGACTAGGTTGACCAGCTGATGCAAACATTCTGCTTATTGTGTTAATGGTTTTATTTTGTTACAATGGGAATTTTGCTGTTTAATGATCTAATGCGTGCCTTTCTCCATCCAAAGCTGATTGAAATGAGGTCAAGAAGCAAAATTATAATCTTCCATGCTCAAAGTAAAACTCTGATCCTAAAAAGGGTGCTAAGAAATGTCAACAATTTCATCGACTTCCGTGGTGTCAAAGGCTGATGTAAGAAACCACCTATGGGTGTTCTCCTATTGTAAAACAAAACAGAAGTTTGGGCACATTTTATTGTTTCATAAACCATCTGGTAATGTTATTTCAACATGACAAAGCAGAGGAACATTAAAGGACATACCTTTAAGAAAAGTGTTTTTAAGGAATCAATTAGCCCGAGGTGAGAGGTATTACTAGACACGCTGCAGTCAATGCTGCAGTCAGGCTTGAGGAGGACAGGTGGACTCCTTCCCTCTTCTCAGTCCCGGGATAAAACAGACTTCTGGACTTGTGGGTTTATGCCACACTGAATCAGCAGGAGCCTGTGCTGGTCTCAGGAAAATGCAGGCAGTTACCTCGCTGCCAACACTGACCACCATTCTGAGCTCACCGTTGATAGATCAACGGATAGGGAAACTGAAAATGGGACTGACACTGGGGTTGTCATTTCAGGTAGTGAATGGGGAACAGGGAGCTGAGCTGTTCTCAGGGATGCCCCTGACTTGTCTCTGGCCATTGTCAGAGAGAAGAGAGTTGGGTGCTCAGATATCTGGATGCCTGCACTTGAGTGGGAGCCCTGGACTCCAGCCTGTCCCCGTTTCATCCCTAGTAAACCCACCCATACTCCCACATCATGAAACCTGCTGCAGATCCCTGGCATGGCTGCAGCAGGCTGCTGGAGCCAGGGGTAGACTCAGCACTGCACGGATGGAGACCGATCTCACCCATTTTGTGCCAAAGACAGTGGCTTGAGAAACTGCTATTGCCACTGCCACACAGCCCACCTAAGCTAATAGAGGTGGCTTTTCCAAGACACAGATTTGATCATTAGCTGAAGCATAAAAGGTCTTGCTGAACATGGTAGGAACTAATTAACTGCATTAACCGTAGAGTAAGTCTGCGGTCCCTGAAATGGGTTGGTGTTTTTCTCCTGGGCTTCCAGCTGAGCCAAAGTCTGGGAGGGCACCCCTGTGCAATGCTGTGCAAATCTTCAGCTGCTGGAAAGGTCTTTTTTTGTCTGTTAGTTTCACATTTACACTGAATAGCACTAGTGAACGCTTTCAAGCAGATTTCTTGGCAGCACAAATTTTCTTCCAGTGTGAAGTAATCTAGCAACAGCAGGTTCCAGCTGACAGGAAGGTGCTGCAAAGTAGTAATTAATTAGTCTAATTGAAACAAGGTTGGGCTTATTGTCTCGTGGATCTGTTGGTGGTGGGCAGGGCTGACACAGCTGATGATTATATTCCTCAGGGTGTGTTTTGTTCAGCTTGAGAGTCAAGTGTGCCAGTCAGGTTGTGGCTTGGGGTGCTTGTCTCTAGTACACTGTAAGTCCTTGGGTATATGGACGTGGAGAGGTCTCTAGGTTTTCTGTGCTTCACTGAAGCAGATGGGGTTTACTGAGCTGCAGGAGTTTCAGTCTCCCATGCACCCCAGGGAAAGGTATGAGGGCAGCTAGGCAAATCCCCAGTGTTCCCCTGCTGAGGATTTTTGTGACTCTGTTCTGCTGCTGCTTCTTTCAGGCTTTCTAAGCCTGAATTAAATCCTCAGAGTATAAAAGTTCTCAAGGGGGTGTGCATATGTTTGTGCGCACACATATAGCCACGTATTTATACACGCAAATGAAGCTGTGTGTTGGTATGTGTGGACACACATTATGCCCACAATTTTTTTTAATTGTTCAAAGTTCTAAAAAGTGTTCTGCCACAGCACTATAATAAATGAAAAATACTGTATTTGCCTGTGGAGTATCAAGCAATATCCTGTTTTCCTGACCTGGACATCTCATCAAAGGATAAGGTAATTTATTTATTTTTTTCTCCCCTTCTAAGAGTAAATTATTTCCTCTGATAGGAAAGAATAGTGTGGTTTAGTGGTTTTTGCCCTTAAAAATGCTATAAATTCAAATGTTAAGGAAGTGAAATTTCCAGAGAGAGTAAGGTAGGATAGGGGATGGAAGAGTGAAAAAAGCATTAGTGATTGCTGGCTTGCTTGTGGATGCAGAGGGAGATGGTGCACTCCAGCCAAAACGATGTGCTTGTGTCCTCTTGAGTGGGCTTCGGACTGGTGCTTGGATCTGCACATGCAGATTGAGCCATGCTGGCTTCAGCTGATCACTGCAGGGACCTAATTGCAGAGTCTGTGCATGAACACAATAGAAAAAAACATGTTAAAGCTCTTGTTTCTGCTCATTTCACCTTTACTAGTTCAGGACCTCATGCTAGTGGCAGATATACAAGTCTTGACAAAAATGTTGTTGTAGACTAAGCCTTTAAATCATGAGTGCTTCTGTGAGAGGAGACTGGCAACCATCCAGCCCTTTTTGGGGTCGTGTCCACGTGTTTGTATGTTGCGTAGGAGAGTGAATCTCAGCGGGAATGCTTAGGCATTATTGCAATGCAAATATTGAATTACAGTTATGCTAACAAGCGCAAAAGTGCAGTAGATGCTTTTTCACTTGAAATTGGAGCTCAACAGAGCGCCTGCCTTCAGCATGCGCATCACGCACCTGCTATAGCAGTACTGATCTTTCTGTGGAGAGAAGAGGGAAAATGAATATTCAACAATTGTTTTAGTTAAGTTTATGCTACTGTGGACTCTGTTCTTACACTCTGGCTTATTCTTTGAAATGCAAATTTTTAAAAAGCAGAGAAACAAGAGATGACAATCAATTTTTTCCTCTAGGGTAGGAGGAACCTTTAAAAAATAGGGGTTTTTTTTAACCTCTTTAAGAATTACTTTCTACAGAAATGCTGGTAGCATTTGTAGGGGAAGGGTCTAAAGAAGTGTGCATGAATCTGGAAACAAATCAATTTAACTAGGATCAGAGTGACATTTATAAACCATAGGAAGACATCTAGTCTTTCCCCTGCCACCTCAGTTACTGTTCAAAGTTACTTTTCCTCTGTGAAAATCTATCCAGCCACCCAAATGCTCCACCTTCTTGTTAGCCTAAATGAGTGCACTTACAGTCTTGAGTTTAGTCCTTCCACTATTCCCTCCCACGACCTTGCTGACCCTAGTAGGGGGACACATCCCTAGGAGAAAGTAGCGGTTTCTGCTCAGTGCTGTCTTTCCCTGCTAGGCCTGTCAGCAGTGGAGGGGAAGCACAAACCTGGGGGCAAGGAGCCCTGCTGGGGTGTGTGGCTGGTGCAGCTTCATGTGTTGGGGCTGTGCATGGAGGAGCTGTGTTTGGGCACAGAAAAATGCATGCGTGCATGATGTTTTTTATCCTTTCTCTGACAAATACAGATCTTTATTGTAGCTAAAAGGGAAAACAGTAGATGTCTGAAAAAGGACGTTTGCTGAACTCTTTGTTTGACTTGTCTTTCATAATTCCGGGATACTTTACCTAAAAGAAATAGATATGAAATCTTGGTCTTTTGTCTTTTTCTGTTTACCCTTATCAGTGAATGTTGTTTAAAACTGCATGACACCCATTCTTACCTATAAACTTACACTAAAGAGGATGAAGTCTATTTTCATGTCATCCCAAAGATGCCAGATGTCCATAAAATTATATAAAACCTAACAGATGCACTTATTGGTACAGAGCTAATCAGTATTAGAACCAACCAGTCAAGTTTCATTAATGTATTACACAAAGAGACACCAATTTGTCACAATGCCTTCCTGAAAGACAAAAAATGTGCAAGAGTTTACTTTTTTTTTTTTTAACAAGTTACAAAATTTCTTTGCTTATTGGGAAAAAAAGGCTGTGTTGGACATGCGTGTGTAGAGGTTACATTTATAAGAGTCACTACTGGTAAAGCCAAATGTTTCTTAAAATGTAATTTCACAGTAGCTTCTGAATGTGATACCCTTGGTATTGGAAAACAAATCTGTAGTCTGTTGCATAGTCTACTGTCTGTGAAAAGAAAAGAGCAGGAGTGTGAGGAGAGATGTATATCTTCAGGTATTGTGTCCAGCAGTACCGCAATGTTCTCTGAAGTGCTAGATCCCGTGATGCATCATGAATGGTGTTAGCAACTTGGGAGAATAAGCTTCTTTCAACAAGTCAGCCAAACTTCATTGCAGAAGAATACAAACCCAACGGGCCTTAAATCTTTTCCCCAGAAACGTATTAGGAAGGGGGAAGAAAGGAAGGTGTTTATATAGGCCACAAGACTTGTTTATCCAATGTGAGCTGAAACGTACTGTTTTGCTAGAATATAAAGCAGAGCCATAACACTGAGGTTCCAGCATGGCCTTGTGACCTTGCTCTGGTTATATTCAACTGTTCCTCTAAAGTATGGCTTTATATAAAGGAAAGGATTTGGAAAGGCAAATGGAGACTTTACCCTTGTGAAGAAGTTTCTCTTTCCAAAATGTCCCTTTCTACAGCATCCAGAAGAAACCCCAAAACAGATAGCTGGAGTGTCCATCCATCTGCTGGGTAGGCAGACACAGTGAGTCAGGGCAAAGTGCTGAGGTGATTTAGCTGCAAGTACCATGTTGGCTTTAGCTGCAATCATCCATCCACTCAGTCACCAAAAGAACATTTCTGCTTCTGGGTTGGGCAAAGCCTGTATCTGTCTCTTGCTCCCCAGAAACAAGGGGCTGAAGGCTTTGTCCAGGCCTGTCCTGTGGTTTCCCTCCCACCACTTCCACTGGGCAGCAGGACTTTCTGAAACATCACAAAAGCATTGCAGACTTTCCTTCTCCTCTGTTTTTCTGTTGTTTCTGACTTCTTCACCTTTCCTTCCTTAATGGCAAGGTCCATTTAGATGTAAGCATGGCCTTGGCATTGCACCACAGAAATCAAACCAAGAGACATCTCCAATACTTGTAGGCAAAAGCTGACAGAGAACTGGTGAACTGATACCAGTAAAAAGCAGAATTCTTGTTCTGTCACTAGAACTGTGATTAAGGATTTCATTCCAAATCTCTTCAGGCAATTATGCAGAAATTTGCTTCATTCAGTCTATTGCCCAGGACCTCCAGGCACGCACCGGCAGCTAATTTGTACTCTGCGCCAATTAGCATGCTGAAGTTTATCCTCTTATAGATGCAGCCTGCCACCAGAGGAACGTGATGCCTCTCCAGGTCTATCTAACAGAGATATAAGAGGAACCCAGGCTACTGGGTTCGTCTCCCTCTGGGTTTATCTGTCATCCATCAGTTGGCTTAAATTGTTTTAGAGCTTAGCATATGTTTTATTGCCCACACTGGGGGGCTTATAGTGACCTAAGCTTCTTAAATGTACCTTAAAATAAGGGAAAATAGGAACTGCTCTTGGGAAATAACTGTGAAGACAACTCTATCTGCATAAAAGCAGAGAGATGTAGGACTGAAGCTGAAGCTAGGAGCGTGTGATTACACTCACTTTTGCATGGATTCTAGGTTATTGCAGCTACGGCTGGTGTGTTGCTGCTCTCCTGCCTGTGGCTGCCGGGAAGACTGCCTGTGCTAAATCTGGGGTTTGCAGTAGAGGGCCATCTCTTGGCCTCCAGGGCCAGGTATTGTAAGCATCAATTTTGTACTTAGGCTCAGGGAAATTTAAGCAATAGCTGAACTTTTAATTAACCTACTCCTCTAGGTTACTAGGGTTTTTAGATGAGGTCTTTGTTTTGCATATTCTTTTTTTACACTGAAAGGCTGGGTGCCTTGCCCTACAGCCCGTAACTTTCTATCAGTGTTGGGGCGAGGGCAGTGGGGTTCCCTTGTATAAGAAAACTCTATTGTTCTTTGCACAGAAACAACCTAGAAGAAAGAGACTTTCCCTAAAAATTCACTTGTGCCTTGACATACACAGACCAAGTGGAAACAGTTTTTCCTCAGGGAACTGGGTGTGTTAAGTCTCAAGCACAACTAGGCTGCATTCTGACAAGATTTAAAGGCTGTTATAGTACTGTACCATTGACTACACTAAAGTAGCTGCTACAAAGCTGCATTTAATGCCTAATTATGTAAGGTATAACTAAATATTTCAAGCCATTATGAAGTTGCTGAAGGGCTCCTAAACTCTCTAAAATATACCATTGACAATCTTCAAGAACTAATATTCTGGGATATGTGGGGTTTGTGGTGGGGTGGGTTTTTAAGGTTGATGGGTTTTGTTTATTTTGGTGGTTTTGTTGTTTATTTGTTTGGTTTTTTAACCAGCTGTAGGATTACTGCAACTTGTTAAATGGGAATTAGTCTCCTGTGAATTTCTACAAAACAGAAGGAACTCAAAGTTTCTTGGCAGTACTTTACAATGCCATTAGTTTCCCTTTCAGACTTCAGGAGCCATTGAGTATTTTAGCAGCAGCTGTACAGTGCTAGTAGTAAAAGTCACACAAGGCTAAGTTTGAGTACACAACAAGCAGCATCTAGAAAGGTGTTATTCTTTCTACTTGGGTTGGTAAGCCTACAATCATGTCTTTTTAATAACATTGGGGGAAAAAAAATTGCTCCTTCTTTTTTTGAAAGCTTCCAAGATACTTGCTTTTCAGTCTGTTTTTGGAATAAAACCACACTTTGAAATCCAAGGATTTTCCCAGGAAGAGGGAGCTCCCTTTTCAATCGACTCTACAGAGAATGATCTTCTTATAGACTTGGAATGAATGTCTTCTTGTCATAAATGCAGACAAAAAAGCAAAGTTGGTAAAGATAAATTCATCATTTCATGGTCCTTTTATTCTTAAAGGAAATCTTCTCTGTCCCCTCCAGCTTTTTCCTGAAACTTACTAAAATTAAAGCTCTGTGTAAGTAGAGTCTTAGATATGAAGTCTAAGTCAGTTTGTTGACCTTTCCTCTCTGTGCCATGGCCGGAGCAGCAGGGCTAGGGCAGGTAAAGGCTGCAGCTCTGGACTCTGCTCTCTGGAAAGCTTTTTGCAGATTTGTAAATGACAAGTCATGAGCTCAAAGCACAAACGTACTTGGCTGACATACAGAGGGTCTTGAAAGCAGAGTTCTTGAAAAATGATTCCTTGTACTTCCAACACCCATCATATTCCAAGTAGTAGTGTGTCATCATGACTTTCCCTTCTTAGCACCTGTTAAGGAGAATCCCTGGACTAATCCTTCAGAGATAATGAGCAGAATGATGGTAGTCATGGAAACTGCTGCTGAAATATCTGTGTTTTGCACAAACTCCAGGGTATGGCTAATTATGCAAGTGATGGGAATCTGTTTCAGCCCTGTTTGAAGCACTGCCATTTTGTTAGCTTTAAGCAAGTTTGGTGTTCAAAAATGGTATAACTACACCTGTCTTTTAGCTAGGCTTGTTGGTAGTGAAATTAAGGGGAAGTTCTAAACACTGCTTGCCATCTATTGTTAAAGGGCCTCTTGAATAAATATTATTCAAGGACAAAATAATAGAGGTGGCCATAGAAATAGATGCCTCATACATGTACCCATTGTATCATAAAGAGGCTCTGTTAAACAGGTTCTGAATTCAATCCATTGTGTTTAAAACCACTTTTTCCAGTTGAGGTTCTGGTCTGTTGCTCTGGGAGCTGTAGATCTGCTGGTCACATGTCCTTGTAGCTTCAGGCTGGGAGAATAAACTGATTTTCATCGCACCCACTAAATTATGTGAATGTTAGAGGATGCTACCTGAGGTAACCATACATGGTAACTGAGCATATTTAATGAGCCCTTTGCATACAAGGACTTCAGACCTTTTGGGCTCTTGCTAAGTTTGTCTAGTTTAAATTCTCTTGCATAGCCCAGCACAGCTGACAGGCTACTAAACACTGTTTTATACCAATGTCCTCATGCCAGGGGGACAATCGAGAAATCAACAAACTAGAAAGAGTCTTGGCAGAGTGTAGCTAAACTGGCCACAGGGCCATAGTATGGGATGTACTGAGAGAAGCTGGGGGAAAGGGACTGGTTCAGCCTACAGAAGAGAAGCTAAGGAAGGGACTAGTTGCTGTCTTCCCATGCCTGAGAGTATTGCAGAGGACATGCAGCCATACTCTTCTCAAATGTGCAGAGCAAAAGGACAAAATGTTGTCACAAATTGTGGAAGACAAAAATGTGTGTGGAGGTAACAACTTCAGTTGTGATGAACTTCTCAAGCACTGGAACAAGTGCTTAGAGGGCTCTCAGTCCTGGAAACTTTCAAAACACAACTAAACCAAGCCCTGCGCAGCCTGGTCTGTCTTTGAAGCTAGCCTTGCTTTCAACAGGTTAAGCTACAAGATCTCCAAAGGACTGGCGTGTATTTTTCTGTGATTCTCTAGAACTGAGGCAACGAATGAGGAAGTTACTTCAGATTATGCAATGAACTTGTGTCTAAGCCAGGAAGAGAGAACATGCATCTCTTAATTTCAAACAATTGTTGCACTGAGTAGCCTGTATTGCTTTTCTGGCACAACAGTATTTCCCTGACAAGTCTTACTTCAGAGCATTCATGATCTAGTTTAACAAACAGCTTGTTGTTCTCACTTGTAAAAATAAATGAGAGACTAAGAAAAAGCATTAAACTTTTCTGCTGCAAGAGCATCTTAAAGAAATGGTGCTTTCAAACGCCCTGCTTATAGCTTTTGTTATGGAACTCTGTGTAGGAGCCACCCTATGTACTATGAGGGTCTTCCTTTTCTCCAAAAATGTATTTCTTCAGAAATATTCATGGATAAGGTGCATCTACATTCCTGGAAGTTATATTTCAAAACAGAAGCAGTAAGTATATTCAAATGCTAATATTTTCTGGCATGTTCCATATCTTGGTTATCTCTAATGATGCCATGGAAGCTTTTATTAGCAGATATGAACCACAGGAAAAAGAAAGATTTCCTGAGGTGGATGGTGTTATCTCAACTGTTGTTGCTGAACTTTAGTCTGAATAGGATATTCTAGCTGTCAGTGTAAATTGCAACAAAATGTTGGGTATGGGGGGGGAGGGGGGCATTATTTTTTACTGTATTAAAATACTTCATGAAATACAGCCCCATGAATCTGGGTTAGTAATTATGAAGACATCTAGTAATAAAGCTGCAACATCTCTAAGTCTTGGGGGGTCAGGAAGAACCCAACAAAACCCCATCTGTATAGACTTTATTAATTTTATTATCAGGTTCCTGCAGGTGTTCTTGTAAACTACATTTTGCTGAATTTCCCCTTCACCTATAGTATAAAATGTGTGTGCTTACCACTGCCCAACCCCTTTCAGCTGGCATAGTAATTCTTACTCAACCATCTCTGCTGGTTAGCTTCAGGAAATATAACACAGGTTTGCTTTCTTCACCTTGGCATAGCCTTTGGCTGCACTACAGAGTACCGTAGAATAAAATAAAAATAAATAATAAATTCTACAGATTCAAAGAATCTTAAGGAAGAAATAAGTAACTTGCTTATTGGCTGTGTCTCTGTGATCAGTCTGCAATACTTGCAGCATTTGTTTTTCTCTAGCAAAGGTCCCAGTCCTGGAAAGAGAGTGATACCATGCACTGTGGCAAATCTGGCTTTCACTTCTCGTGCAAGACCAGGGACAGGCCAGGTATCTCTGTCTTTCAATGTGCCCTCTTCCCTCCAACCTAGACAAGTTACATGTGGACAGCCATACAGAAAAGTAACTTTCTAATAGACCTTATCAGCCACTGAGAAGTTCTCACTAAGCTACAGTCTCTTACCTCTCAGGGGGAAGGGAATGGGAGTTAAAACCACAGTGCTGCTCCCTTAAGCATGGGGACTCTCAACTCAGAATGAGCACTGACTCTTGCTTCTTCTAGAGGGCTGTGGGCTAAAAGAGCTCTTAAGATTTGGCCTGAAGATGTCTGCAAAATAAATGCATCTTCTTGGTTGATGAAAGTATCGCCACTTGCTACAGCTCGGCTCTGCTGGTGAAAAAACTCAGGCAATCCCTCTCTAAGCACTTCCATTTCAGACAGCCAAAGAGCAAGCAGGTCTGAGTTGGGGCTATGGAGAAGTATCCTTCCCTGGAGCTACCTATAGCCATACCTTACTCCAAATGATGACCACTGTGCATGTCTCTGCCTCTCCTCTACTGCTAGAGGTTACCATCCTCTTTGCTCTCCTGGACTGGCTGATAATGTGAACTTCCATGAGGCAAAATCAGCTGGGTCAGGCTAAACTTAGGCTCAGCTCCTCTGAGATGCTTAATAGCCTTGGATGTTTAGCTGCCTCATTAGGCATTTGCTATCCATCAACCAGTTACCCAGCTGCCACCTTATCTGCTCTTTCTGAGCACTAATAAAGTCACCTATACTGTGGTTATCAGCAGTCTTAGCACGATCTCTGAAGACCTCAGCTAGGGTTTTAAAACTATCCCCCCCCCAGTTATCACACTGGTATCTTCAGAGAAAATGAAAACAAATGATGGCCAGACAGATCACCAGCTTGTATCAGGAGGTTTACAGGAAGGATTATGTCTAAACTACTGTGCTGGCTAGGATGAGATGCTTCTGCTGTCTCTCCCCATATATGTGGATATTTTAATCCCATGTCCAGCAGTGACCTGCCTTTCCTCTGACTGCACAAAACAACTTCTGACTAGTACTCAAACATCTTTCTCTGATCGCTAGAGGAATCAAAGTTGTGTTTAGGCTGCTAACTGTACACTGACATCCCCAGTGAAGGAAAAAATCAAAATAATATTGCTGCCTTATCTGTAAAGTGTACCTGGAAGCACAATGTGAGACCCACATCCAGTGAAAGCCAATGGTTATTTGTGGTTCAGCTCCGCTGATGAAGGACAAGAGAGGAATCCAGGAACAGAATTTAATTCCATGAATCCTCATATTTTTTTCTTAACTCTTTTGCTAAGAAAATAAGGATGTGGAAAGAAACAGAACAGAGTTAAAATTTTTGAAGTCCTAACTCTTTAGTAACGTGTCTGTCAGTTGCTGCACAACTGACAAGTGAGGTAACTTGAACTGCATTTCATTATTTGTAGGAGATAACATGAAACTTAGCAATTTATACCTTGACTATTTAAGATAGCATTTTCCAGTGCTGGAAGGAAAAGCACATTTTTTTCCCCAGGCTTTTTATTACAAGCCTTTCATTGCTCCATGTGTGACAACCCACCAATGAAATAATCCCCAATTACAATACACAAGAGTGTTTCATAACTAAATTCACTGGCTAGTAGGTTTTTTTGGTTGTTGTGGTGGTTTTTTAACTGATTTTTAATTAGTTCTAGAGGTGCAACACCAAACTCTGGTTTACTTACTTTCCTTAGGAAAAAAAAAATAGCAGGATATTGAACTGGAGGAATCCACTTTAATAGCGGTCTTTTCCCTTCAGAAGGCTAATACTGTGTAGTATCTGGAATATAGTATTTAGCATCTGTTGTTAAGATCAACCTGTCTGAAAATGTAGCAGTAGTCTTGCAACTTCCTAGACAGTGTCACAGAGTGCCCAGTGACATGTGTCAGTCTGTACTGGGGATTAATCTAAACAATAGGCGCAACTGAGAGGAAATCAGGAAAACCAGATCGTGAGCCTTGAACTAACTTTTGCTGAAGATTGTCTCCCTGTGTAGCTAGGGAGTGCTTATGATTGTGGTATGTCTGCTTAAAAAAAAAAAAAAGGCTAATTGTAAGTAGTGTTGTCTATATTATTAAAAAAATTAAATCCCTTTTCCCACAGCTCAGTAATGAGGACAGACCTTTGCAGCAAGGAGTTGGAAGTGCACAAAGTCTGAGATGGTTCAAACATCTCTCTGTTCCCTTTGCTGCTTTGCTTGATTGCAAGATTTACACAGGACTATAGGTCTTTGCTATACTTAATGAGTTTTGGAAATGCAGACTATCTGTGAGAACAGCCTGGAAAGGTTAGGCAGCTGACATTTTGGAGGCACCATTTTTGCCAGATTAATAATGTCAAGGAGCTGGTGCAAACAGTCTTCTGAGGGCTACAGGTGGGTCCCAGATAAATGCTGCAATAACTGGCAACTTCAATTTAAAAAAATATGTTTTGGGTAGCAGTATTATTTCCTGTTTGCCTGTGAGACTTGCCAGAAATGTCAGACAGAGATGGTGATATTTTACATATGACATTTTTCTTCCTAGCTCTCTTCAGAGGTTGTAAAGATCTTCCTGGATGACAGCCTGTTTTCCCTTCCTTCCTGTGTTTGTGAGCAGGAGTTGCTCACAGAACACAGGCGGGGTCTTTAGGCTCCTAACCTACCCTCCCCACTGGTGCTGACACCTGCTCTTGCTGTGAAATGAAGAAGGTGCAATGCTATCCAAAACAGACCATCTCATTAAATATTTGTAAACAGTGTATAGCAGAGCAGCCAGCAGGGATTAAACATGGTCAACACCAGTACAGAAAGCTGGTCTGAAAAGAGAGCCCTGATAAGGATCTAGTGCTGTGAAAGTCTGACAGATGCCACTTTCTTAAGCTATACCCTGGGATTCTGTGTTCAGCTATAATTTTGGTCTTGAAAAATGGTAGCTGAAGACTTGCAGAAATTTCTACAACTGAACTCAATTATTTGGGGTTAATTCTGCCAGTGAGAAGTAAATTTCTGTCTGCCTACCTGTTGCATCCAAATGTATTTCCCAGAAGCTGCTAGAGATGAGGTGGGGCAGGAGACTTAGTCAAACAACACAAGCGATGAATGGAAGGTGAGTATTCATAAAAGGTGATCTTGCCATAATGGGTCAGAGTTACATCCCTTCAGAGCCAGATACAAGTACCTTCTGAATGCCTGTAGCAAGGAGGTGATACCGCTGCACCTTCATGGGCTGCGCTTGGGTACAGACCTCCAAAGATCTGCAGCCACTGGGTTCTGATGGCAAATGTCTCACGAATTTTCATCAGAAAAGGCCCCCTCACTTTCAGATTCCAGGGATGCTGATTTTCTCGAAGGTCCAATTGATAATAGCCTTTCTGACTAATACTTAGCTCTTGTCTTGTGGTAAAAGTTGCTATCTGGTTTTGAAGGTTATGACTCCATAATTGGAGCCAGCAGTTTTTGTAATTGACTTCAAGTGCAGGAGATAATAAAGATAAATTTTTATTACATATATCAGTACTTGTAATTGCAAAGCTTGGCAACTACTGTATTCAAATCATTATAGCCAAACACACTTCCATAACACAGACAAGGTGCTGTGCTCGCACTTGTAAACCACCTTGTCAGTTAAGCTCGCTGTCTGGAATGATTTCATGCATATGTGAATGACAGAAATGTGGGCACTGCATCTTTTTGTCTTAAAGACACAATATATGGATTTCTTTTGGGTTTACTTACGAGCAACATTCCTATAGAGCTACCATGTAAACGCTGTTCTGTGTTGCTGGGATATCAATAGTATTAACAAATTAGAGCATCTTCTGGCACTCTGTGGGAGAGCATTCTGGATTTGTGAAAAAGAGTATGGACTTCTAAAAGGAAGAGTTAAACTTCTGCTAGTGCCACAGCATTGCTAGAAGGTTAGTTTTGATTTTTAGATTGCTGTAATTATTTTGCTTATCAGGAGTTACAGACAGTTGTGACTTTTTGAATATCAATTAAAAGTACAATGGAAAGACATAAAGCTCCCCAAGTGTTGTTTTAACCAGATTCATCCCTTCTCTTACAAAGAACAGAAATCACTTTTGTATGCCAACTGGCTCTCATGGTATTGGCTACAGCTGGTGCAGGGGAAGAAAGACTAACAGCAGAACCCCAGAGATAAAGGACTGGGCATCAGGTTACAGGCAGTGTAACATGATTGGACTACAGCACACAGCGATAAGTCGGTAAAATCCAAGTTGTGCCCCTGATACTTGAAGATCTGTGTAGTGGTGTAGGATCTTTGTTAGCTCCTCTAGAAAGCATTTTCTTGATTCTCCATTGAGTGATGTGCTAAACCCTAACAAGACACCTTCACAGTAAGCAGGCAGGCTAAGCAGGAAGCTCCAGATCAGGAGTTCCTTGGCTTGTGCTAATGGACCCCTAAGTCATTAAACAACATGCCAAAAGGACATTTTTCCTTTCTTGGTATATGGTCAGTCCCTTCCATCTAGGCATAAGATGGCATAAACTCACGTTCATCAATCAGGGCTTCATTTAAAGTCTTGCAGCATTGGCACTTTGACAGTTAATGTTGCTATGACAAAAACCTACAACATTTGAACCAATATTGGTGTGTTTATGCGATTTGTGGGATAAGCTTTTGTTTTAACTAATGCGTGCAAGCATCTGTTTAGGAGAAGAAAACAACTAAAGCAAATGTGAAGTGGCTTTCCTGGTAGGTGTTGTGTACTGCACAAACCGTGCCTCAAGTTCTGCTGGCTTGCATGGTTTGTCACCTGAAGCAGAACTGTCCCCTTTGCAAACCTGTAGTGTTAGAGCTCTGGTCTAGTGAGCTCCTAACAATTTTTTTTCCATTTTTGCCAGATATCTTGTGATTTACTGTATGTTCTGGGGGAGGTCCTCAGCCCAGATACTCTGCCCCATCTAGGAAAAGCAACAGAAGAAATTAGTTCCTCTACTTTCATGGAGTCTCCTCCTGTGTTGTGGCCTTCCCTTAGCTGAGTGGTTTTGCACTTAGAGTTTTTAATTGCAGAATTGCATTGTTGGATAGCCACCTAAATCATGTATGTTGGCCTAACTTGGCATTACTGGTGATTTTGAAAACTCCTTTTGTTCTGGCATTACAAGGTTTTAGGCACACAGACAAGTATACTGTACAAGTATATACATGCTAGTTTTCATTTGCTGAAGTTCAAGAACTTTTTCCCAGTGAAAGGAAAGTCTGTCATTGAAGAATTACGTTACTGCTTTTGAAGGAAAAAACCCTCTTGCTCCTGCTCATACAACCAGATGCTTTGCTGCTCTTGAAAACAACCTTTTTTACTTGTTACAGGCATTGATGGCAAGCCATGGCGATGACTCAGCTAGCACATTAGATGACGTATAGAATAGTCATGAGTTAAATATTGTAAAAAAAAAAAGTCTAATTTCTGTGACAAGGCAAAGGCATTTTTTGTTTGCTTGGGGATTTTTTGCTATCTGAAGTAACTAGGATACTCAGAAATCATGTCTTTTGCATCATCTTTATCTGTTTTGAGGCGGAAGACAGATTGTTGGCTAGCTCTCTAGATACGATGATCTGCAATTCCTCAGCAACAGCTTTTCTTGAAGGTCAGCTTTTTTGACCTTTCTGGATCCAAGGCTCTCTGAGGCCCTTGGTGCTGTTCCACTTTTTGCAGGAGACATATGGTGCTCTGATGGCTAAAGTTGTGTAGCAGCCAGACAGGAGAATTTTGACTCAGAGAGGTGGTAAACAAGCTTGTAGCCATATAGTCTTGACTTGTATGTATGTATTATGGACTGAGATGGTTAAAGCAGTTAAGTTCATTATTACTAAACAGTACTAAGCCTGTGAGGAGAAACTTGTCCTGTTAGCCTTGATATCCATAATTTTATCAGCAGTTACCTGAGTATGTTGCAACCCAGCAAAAACTTTATTACTCTTCTGGAAGCACAGGTCTGCACTCAGAAAGGTAAGAATATCTATTGTATTTCCAGACCTTGCTTCCTGTACAGCCAGCATCTAAGTGTAGAAGAGCCTCCATTACCCTTGTCTGGACACAGCCAGCTGCACTCTGCTTGCCCTGAGTTTGGCAGGGCACACAACCAAACATACACTAGTTAGATTTCTCTTTTATAGACCACTATGTTCATGGTGTACGCTTTGTTGTCTTGTCTTAGACTGTGGGCCTAGTTCTGCTGGCTGGCTTGAAGCCTGTGTCCACCTTGGGAAGTGCTTGATGCAGCAACGAAACTGCTCTTCAGCAGTGAGACAGGAGGGTGTTAATGTCTCATCAGGTGGGACTATGGGAGGCAGCAGGTGTTGGAGCAGTACATGGCAATTTGTGCAGGACATTGTCTCCTGTTGCCAGCACTGGGAGAGGCTGGATGATGCAGTGCAATGCAGACTTCTGTATAGTGGAGTACTTGAGTTGTACTTAGCTAGCAGAAAAGACACATGTTTACCTGGTTATGGCAGCTCAGGACATCCTGCTGAGCAGTAGCTGAGCTTGTACTTTGGCATGCTCCCTCCCACATTTTTCTGAGACCTTCCTCATCTCCTGATGTTGGCGGAGACAACTGGCCTCCCTTCCTCACTGGAGGAGGTATCCTTGTGCAGAGGTTGCCTGCTGACGTGGCCATCTCCTGCTGCCCAGATCTTTCTTATCCGGTTGCAATGGCTGGTATCTGAGCTTTCCATTTAATGCCCCCTCTAGCCTTCCTTATTGTCTCTTATCTGCAGTTTGATACCTTTGTTCCTATGGGGTGTGGAGGAGGCGATGTTTGTTTAGGTTTTTTTGTTGCTTTTGTTGTTGTTGTTGTTGGAGGTAGTGTTTCAAGAACCAGATTTGATTCATTGGCTTATGACTCAGTTGAGGAGGCAGGAACATAGATGTACTTGTTGCTACCTTTGTATCCAGATAACAAATATACTTTTTTCTTTTTTTCCATGTTTGTAGAGACTCTACTGTTATAGCTGTCAAGCTGTTTTAATTCTTAATATCTCAATAGTTCACAGTGAATGACAGGATGATAACACTGAAAATATTCCCTCCTCCTGAAATAGTGTAGTTGGATCAGAACTTAGTTTGTAGGAACACAGAAAAATGACATTTCAGTACTTTGCCACATGGTATAATTTAATAATAAAAAATGATAGTGTTGCTTGGTGGTAGTTTTGTTCTGGAACATGACTATTTATTGCAGATGTTTCTGAAATGATGGCATAGGAACTGTCAGCTGCACAAAGGACACAAGTGGTGTGGGATTTGGCTGCCCTGGGATGTGGTGGGTTATGGACAGGGAACAGGCTGGGCTGCACTGCTTTGCATGGAAAGATTTGGCAGGAGGAACACAAGGGCCAGAGACCATTTTGGTTCTACAGGATCAGCAGTTTCCAAAATAATACTATTCCCTTCTAGTCAGCTGTAGTGAGTATTGCTTCTGCTCTATCAAATAATGTTTTCAATCAGGATGAGAAAATACTAGATGTGCTCCAATACCTCTTTTTACTTAAAGAATCCTACCATCAAATTTTATTAATGTGGGGAAATGAAGAAAAAACCAACAACCAACCGTGTCTCTTACAGTTTTCCTTTATACAAAGTTCATGATCTTCCCCCTCCCCTTCCTGCCCACGCAAACATCATGTTTTGGAGACTTCTATGACAAAATAATGGCAAAATGTAAAAAAAAAACAACAAACAAAAAACAACTAAAGTTCTAAAGTAAATGCAGGAGCCAAAACTTTATATTGTCCACTGCTGGCATGTGTAACTTGAGACATTTGGTCTCTTGAGTTTTCTGAGCAGCTCGTGCTTGTTTCCCTGACTGCAATCCACCTCTTGAAGAAGAGGCACATGACACAAACATGAAATCAAGTGTTTTGGTTCCATCAGTCACATTGTCTATTTCAGCATCAAGCTGACAAAAGCGACCTATTAATTCAACACTCTTGGGATTTGGTAACCTGCCAAATCCACACTATGCAATGTAAACCACTGTTCTGCACTGTAATTGTTTAGAGTCCTGGAGGAAGATGTAACCTTGACTGAGAAGTGACAATGTTCTTTTCGTGCTCAGAGAAGTCACATCTGCCTACGAAGTCAAGGGTGTTGAAATGCTCCTGGTAGTGGATCAGTGTCAGCAGACAGCGTGGGCCTGTATGGGAACTCTTCAGAGAACAGAATCACAAGACACTTGCTAAGCAATGATTTCTGACCACTGACAGGTGCCTCTGTATTCTGACCTTCAGCCCACAAATAACTGTGTTTCTTGGCTTTAATCATCTGGGTCAGATTTGGGATGGCAGTGGGGTGGGACTAAAGGTCAGTGCTCATTTCTTTATGGCATAGTTGACAGCACAAAATGGACACTCTGTCTACAGAGACTTCACAGTAAATCCACTGTTATTTACTCTTAATGTGAGGTGCCTGGGGAGGTCAGTAAGAAGCAAAGCCAGTTCTCTTTCCTACCCTGACCTCCTCACTCTGTCCATCAAGAGAAAAATGATGCTTGTACGGGGATTAACTAAGATAGCATGCTACCCATCTGTAATGTCCTCACTGTCTGATACCAGAATACATGACAGGGAGTCACTCTGTTCTTATTTGGCTCAGCATCCTCCTAGTAGCTCCATTCCTTCCAATCCAGTTTTCTCTCTTCAGGAACTACTTAAATCCTTTCAGAACCTTTTTCCAAACCTTGTCCAACTCACTCTGGGCTCCACAATGTCCTGAACATTGTATTGGCTCAATATCAAATTACAACTGAGCCTGCTCTTTCCCAAAACAAACAGACCTAGGTTTTGCAGTTCCCTACTTTGTTCCCAAACATGTAAGGAATGTCCTCCTCGGGTTCTCTGCCTGTCTTTCCTTGTACAGAAGATGTTTTATCACTAGTGTGTCAGTTTGGAAACTGTCAGGTGCTGCAAACCAAAGTCTGATTCTCTGATGGTAGAAAATCAGACTCTGTGATCATGCAGAGTTCTTGAGTATCAAGGAGCTTGTGCCTTATGCAAAAACCATGCTAGCTCCAGCTGAAGCAAGACTTCAGCTAAACTGCTTCAATCAATTAACAAGCATTCGTATTAGGACATTTGGATCACCACTGGGTTTTACTTGGTTGTGTGGCACCCTCCCAGAAATTGTTCGCTTCCGTTTCAACACTTAGGTTTTAGATACAGATAGTACTCTACATGGTTTGCGCTCTTCTTCAAGTACTGAGACAAAATAGACTTGTGGTTGGAAGCATTACAAGGGCTGATGACCTTTGAGGAAAGTGCAATGTGACTGAGTATGAAAACCTGTAAAGGGACAGAGAGGCTGCGATTGGGAGGCATGTTATCCCCCTTGGGAATAGGGTGGTGGAGCTGTGGGAGAAGATAGGGTTGAAGTCAGTCCAGTCGATATGGTTCTCAACTCTCAAGTAATGAGTGAGCCCAGGTGAAAGTTTGTGCAGGGCCAAACTGCAAGGGGAATATTCACTTGGAGAAGCAGAAATTTTTCTCTCAACATTTGGATGGGATGTATGACAGAGAATAGAAATGGTTGGTCTACATGCCTCTCCTGACTTTTTCTAACCTCTTGTCTTGTGGTCATCACCCTGGGAAAAGATAAGAGTCTTGCCCAGCTGTGCCTTTGCTAAGCAAGGGGCAGAGCACTGCTCTAGGTGCTCCTTTAAGGGTAAGAAGCTGAGATAGCAGGGGCTGATTTGTTCCCTTCTTTCATTCCTGGAGCTCAGCTGTTACTTGTTCGGCTGCCTCTTGGGAATATATGGCATCTCCCTTAAATAAAAAGCTAGGACTTAACAATCCAATGGCAAATGTGAGTGGATTTGGCTAAGAAAGAAGATCTGTCTCTTGATTGTTCCGTAGTCCTCTTGAAAGAGCAGAACTGGAGGCTTTCATGGGCTTCTCTGCAGCCTTCTGTTCTCAGCAGGGTCTGGCTGGGGCACAGCATGCTGCTTCTCCAGGGCAGATAATCCTTCTCTTCTCACATCTTACCAAACTCCTTGGTGTCTGAGAGGTGAGGAAAGGAAGGATGAGTCTGTACTAGTTTTGGTGCAGTGGTCATGTTTTGAGGAGAAAACTGTTCAAACAGTCTTCTAGAGCTAAATACAATCCATCCAGCCAAGGTTCCTGGCACATGTCTAAGTGAATAATGAGATACCAGCCCTGATGTTCTTTTTGAAATAAGGGTTTCTTTTATTCAGTGGAGAAAACACCATTCTCAGAGATGAGGGAGAGGTGTCCTGTTTAGATGGTATCCAGTTGCTGAGAGAGGGTGGAGGAAGAGAAGACAGGTTGGGAGTGGGACTGCAAAAACTGTACAAGATTCTCTGTGCTGTAGGAAATGGTGATGGACTGCTCTGTGTTATATTCACTGTAAATTCATCAGGTTAAATAGTTTTGAATATTTTAACATGGGTCAGTAAATACCTCAAATAAGAGAGGAATTGAGAGAATCTGAATGTGTATTTAATGTGAAGAAGGTAAAATAACTATTAAGCCTGGATAGACAGCATCATGAATTTCAGTGAAATAGAAACATCTTTCCTGGTGAGCTACTGCATGTCTCTGCAGTGGTTGTCACTCTGGGTTGCTAAGGAACTTTGGCTATCTACATTTCTGCCTTTAACATTTGCTTTTATCCTCACATTTCATATGGAGCATTTTCCCTCTGTATTGATGTTGACCTTTTTGTTCTCCCTCATTAGCAGAAGCAACAACTGTGCTACATTTATCAACTGTAAGTCTGTTGCTTCAGTGCTTGAGAACTAAAATACGGCAAACCTTTAGTCCTGCTGACACTTAATGATATGGTCATTACACACAGTAATACAGTGGAGGAAAGTGGTTTCAAAGGGAACAGAGCTCTGCTTTTGTTATTAGCATTTGTAGTGCAGGCACTTAGAAGAAATAATGTTCCAAGGACAGATAAAATAAGGTAATCAAAATTACTGAAATCACAGAAATCAGGCTCCAAAAGAGATGCCAAGAGGCCTGCTGCCCTGCTTTGAGATGCAATTAGCCTTACCTGTATAGTCCCTGACAGATATCCATCATTTTTACAGCAGTAGTGGTGGTTTTTAAGACGAAATTCAACTAAATGCCTGCCTTTCTCAGGTGGATATGGAGTATAATTTATTGATTGCTATCTCTCTTGATAAAATCCTATTTTATGTTTGGAAGCTGTTTTGTTCCACTCTTACTTTTCCTCTTGACATTAAAAAAAATCCAGCTCTTTCATCCTTTCCTTACAAATCATATTTCTGAACCTTTGATCTTTTCTATTGCTCCACTCTAGGCTCTTCTACTTCTCCCCACGTTTCAGCAAGTGGGATTTCTCCAAGACTGGACACATTACTGTTTACGTCCCTGCAGTGCTGAGTAGAGGAATAATCATCCTCTTGTAAATGAATCTATGTTTTTCTTCCAGCAGCTTTTTTTTTTTTTTTTGTTATGCCTTTTCCGGCATATATGTATATGTATATATGTCTGTGTGTATATATATGTCTGCTGTGGCTCCTGTGCCCATTCACTTTAATGTTGCAGCCCAGAGGAGCCCTCCCCTTTCCTTCCCACTCAGCTGTAGTATTCTGCATTTCTTGAAATCAGTTCCAGTTTGTTGACTTGAGATTGAGCTTGAAAAATAGAAGTACTCTGAATTTTAATCCTGCCCTTTAGCAGGATTAAGCTTTGATCTGCACTCTTTAGACGTTTATTTGCTAGTCCGTCACTTAAGACAGTAGCATATAGTAGTTCTAATAGAGCTGCACTTGGCCTTTCTCCCATCACAGTTCAGATGACTAATGCTTCATTTTGCAGGACCTTCTTCTTGACTGAAGCAAAGACAATATGATAAATTTAGATTTTTCTGGACTTTTCTCAAGCTTACAATGTTACTGAATTTTATTTCAGCTCTCTTTTGCTCCCTAATACTGTCAGCTCCTCTTCAAGGCTTTTAAGGATTTGTCCCTGTATACCTGTGCCTGTGTGAATATTATGTCCTGTATTTTATATTCTTCTGCTTAATTCAGTTTAGCTTTTAAAATCTTATTTAAAGACTTGTGCAGCTAGATGGCGTGTGGTTATACTTTTCTCTTCATTGGTTAAGCTGTTGAATCAGCTTTCCACTTTTCCAATCTGGTTCACCATAGAACTTCCCTATTAGTCACAGTCAAATCCAGAATGGTTGCCATTCAGGGAACTTGCTGATGCTTGCAGCAGACAGCTTCTGATTTTTGGAAAGGACTTGGCAGTCTGCAAACTGTCAAACAGCCTTCTCTCTCTGCTTCCTCTTCACACTCACTAGCCATGGCAGAAGCCCTTCACAGAAAACCTCACAAAAAGCTGTGATGTTGCACTTCCTAAACTTTCTTTTCTGAACTAGTATAATCAAAACAAAGGCAAAACCAAAAATAATAATTCCTGCAAGGTACTTCTTCCTTGAACAGTTGCTGACAACTGCCCTTTGGAATGGACCAACGTACCAGCACAAGAAAATGCCAGATTCACTGAGGAGTAAGGGGTATGTCTTCTGTCTCTCATCAATCGCACAGGGATGCTTGAAAGCCATCAGAAGAGACTTCAGATTATCTGTGTTTCACCACATTGGAGCTGGATGCAATGCTTGGAAGTCCTGCTGAGAGCTGAACCTGTTGCTAATCTTATGATTTTCTTGGTTCCAACCCTGCCTTGAGAAGATTGGGAACTTTGGCATAATTTTTTGCTCCTGAATCACTCACAAATCTAATGTTCCCATGCTGGGACCCAGACACCTTAAAAACTTGCTGGTGAGTCTGTGCCAGTACAGGAGCCTGCAGGGTCTGTAGCCTTTGAGGAGCGTTGAAGCATGAGCTGTACGAGCAGAGGTCAAAGACACTTTTTAAAGCTGCTGCTTTGCCATGAAAAAATAGGTCAAGCCACTTGAGCTGTTAAAATTTATTTTGGAAATACTATCAGTGCTAACCTAACCTGCCTCCTCCTGGAATTAGTTCTACTCACCGTAGAGTATTTTTCAGAAAACATGGCCCTGTGACTTGCAGTATTTGATACTGTTTAAAGGGCTCCTGTGAAGCCTCTTTCCTCAGAGACAACAAGGAGAACCTGAAAGACTATATCAACGTGGAACAGTAGCATCTATTTCAAGGAATGTGTCTGGAACACAGCTCAGATGCATAGCATTTTATTCCTTTTAAACTGATATGTCTTTCTTGCTCAGAAGAAATCATAATTTATCATGTGTCTCCAAGCTCAAACCATGTTTTCTGAGTTGAATGGGAGAGAGATGGATTTACAAATCGAAATCCAAATCCCATTGAAATCTGTGGGAAATTTGCATTGACTTCAAAAGGGACAGGGTTTGGTATGCAGCTGAAAGTAGAGGTCCTTCAAAACATTTGCAAGTATTGTGCTCTGAATGTGCCTATGTCCATCTGAAATGTACAGCAGTAGTTAGATGCCCACTGAGAATTTATGGACCATGACGCAGCCTCTGATGTAGAGGGAAAGAGCCATGGTTCTGCTGCAGGCTTCATCTGATCCTGGGCACAGCACAGGTTTTTCTGTTAGCACTAGTTTTTGGGGAGAGAAAAAGCCTCTCCTTAGTGTGATGTCTTGTTCCAGGTTTAGTCCAAGGGGGACTTGGCTCTGTCACTTCAGTGTCAATCGTAACATCTCTTCTCCCAGATGTTTGGTTACCGTCACAGAGTTGGTCAGGGTTGGAGCCAATGTGCCTCTCTGCCACCTCTGGCACTCACATTGTAGCTGTTGCTTTGCCCTTCACTACTCTGGGTTACAGGTGTCTGCTTGGTCCCCTTGTCAGGAAGACCCTGTCTATAACTAGCTACCAGCCATAGGTTAGCTGAATTTTTTTAAAAGGGCATTTTCAACATATCTGTCATTGAAGTTGTTTTCATGCTAGGTTAGAACATTTCCTTCAATGACATGAGGTCTTTTCTGAACAAGACAAGTAGTTCTTTCAGATTTTAACTACGCAGTGTGCTTTATCCTCTACCTCTGCCCCAGTCTCCTTGTACTCTACACTTAAAACAAGCTTTTCCAGAGTATCTACAAGAAATAAACATCCAGACTTGATTTCTTGCTTCAGAAAGTGAAAGTTTCTGGGAAGTTTGATAAACCAATGAGAAACTGAAATCACAGTGGGATGGAAACAGATTTAGTTTGAACTCCAGGAGCCTCTATATCTGATGGAAGCTGAATGCTAAGTGAATCTCTGTGACTCAGTAAATAGGATAATGGTATCCCCCTCTGGGATTTCTATTCCTGCCTGAGCAAATAGAAGCCTTGCTAAACCTGCAGACAAGTGAATTCCAGCCTGCCCAAGCCTGCCCTGCAGGAGGATTGTACCCAAACCTTTCTACCTGCTGCCATGTACAGTAAGTCTAGCCTGATCTAATACCATTCCACTTTGATCTGGATGGGTCAAACATAGCCTGTACATCTACCCCATGTACAGCATTCTTTATCTCATTTGCAGGAGTCATCTGAAATCCCTGTTCCTCTTGTAGCAGGAACACCATGTGTTTTGTGTGTGATGGTAGGCACCCTGCGGTCTTGAGGTTTCCTGAGCACAGACAAGTTACTTCTGGTGAAAACTGCAGAAAACAGCAATCCTCTTCTGTATAAATTTGAGCTATATTTTTTTTAAAGCATGTAGAATCACAGATTCAGAAGAGAGAGGAGTTGGCAAGACAGGGAGAATAGCTTAAGAGACTGAGAGACAGGGCGAGCACCCATGCACTGGAAAGTAATAAAAAAGCCATTTCAGACAGCCAAAGCAGCAGGAAAAGCTCACAAGGCGCATAGCGCTTCAGACCAAAGAGCAGGGGTTCTTCAGCTGGAGCCATGGCAGCAAGTCTGCACAGACTGATAGTGCTGCTCCAGCTCCCAAGTCACCTCAGAAGGCTAAGACTACTCCAGAAACAACTTGATTTGTGTAGTGCAGTGTCTCCTGTGCACTCCTGCTCTGTTTGTTGTTGAAGATCTGTCTCAATTTGCCCTACAAAAGGAGGGCTATGTTAGTCCTTTACATTTAAGAAGTGTCCTCTATCCCTTGCTTTCCCTGGGGAGTCAGATATGTAGATAAAGAAGCACCTGGGTGGGGGTGAGAAGCCTACCATCAAGTGGGCTTGAAACCCACCTTAAGGGGGTTTTGTTTCATTTCTGGTTGCCATTTGGCACAGTCCTGCTTGCTGATCTCTGCCCTCTGGATGTCACTGTTGTGCTCATTTAGATTTCCCTTCTTCATGGATCCGGCTTATTTTGCCCTAAGTATGTGATTAAAAATGCTTGTAAGAAGTTAGTTTCCCTTCTTCGTTGGCCTCACAGGACCTATTGGCTGGAAAATGAGAGAAAGTATCTGTCCAGACTGTACTGTGCAAATCATTTTACAGGGTGATTGTCCTCCGAGGATTAGCTAAAGCACACCAAAGGCAAGTACAACACCAGCTGTTCCAGTTAGAACACCCTTGGGTTGTCAAGAGCCGGTTGTCTTGCAAATGCTTCCTGCTCTGGGTCCTGTCTGCACAACTCCTTGCTCCTCCCAGGCAAAGAGGTAATATTATGAGAAAAAGCAGTTGCTGAGAAGGCTCCATGTGGCTTTAATATTTTATTTTATTGTTTGTCCTCTCTTCAGAAGTGTCTGAGTTGTGCAGGGGTAGGGTTGTGTGCAGTTCAGGTTTTCAACACTGTGGCTGTGGACAGTAGAAATCTCACCTGGATGCTTGTCTCTAAAGAATTGCAGGAAAATGGGTCAAAACCCTGCTTCTCTGAAAGAGTTAAGCTCACCACAGCGGAACCCTTCACATTTTGCTTTTGTGCTGAAGAAACCAAACCTCAAGGGCAGGTATGATATTGCAGATGGGGAGCCCCATTAAAGAACATACAGAGTGGAAGATAGCACTGGTTGACACTGTCCTATGGGGACAGTGGTGAAAAATGAAAGGAGATTTAGTGTCTGGAGAACTGTGAGCAATAGGGAAGATGAAGATTAATTTTAAATCTATAGCAATCAAAGGGAAGGGAAGATGCCTCATTTAATTCCTTTTTTCTTTATCTCTTCATAATGCACTTAAACAACTGAAATACTGTCCTTGGCCAGACTTTCTGCACTGAAGGAGGTGTCTGTTTGGAGGAGCCTTTAGTCTGATTACTTCTACTCTACTTACAATTTGTGATTTTATCCACAGACTGTAGTAGTTTAACACTTTTGATATTGATCCACATCAGAAGATCTCTCTCTCTCTCTCCCCCCTAGCTTAATGTAATGGGACTTATGCTCAGAGGAAGAGGCATCCTGCCCTGCCTCTGGTCTCTGTATGTACAAATGAGCAACACATTTTGGGGTGGCGAAGGACAGTGAAAAGTTTTGGGAAAGTATAAGGTTCTCTCAGGCCATGCGCTTTCTCATTGCTTAATTTGTTTTTACTTTCAAGTGTATGAACTGCAATGATGTGAAAGGAAGCTACAATAAAGTGCTCTTAAAGTTCACTTTATAGGAAAGCTGGCTCTTCGCCTAGGCAGTTGCTTTGAGTGGCGGCCTGCAAGGGATATCAGCCTGCTCTAGTGGGTCCACGGGGGCTGTAAGTGACAGTTGTCATGATTCTATAAGTGCCAGGAACTAGTAACTGTACCAGTGCCGAGTACAGGGGGATGATCACTTCCCTAGTCCTGCTGGCCATACTATTTCTGATACAAGCCAAGATGCCTTTGGCCTTCGTGGCCACCTGGGCACACTGCTGGCTCATATTCAGTCAGCTGTTGACCAACACTCCAAGGTCATTTTCTGCCAGACAGCTTTCCAGCCACTCCTCCCCAAGCCTGTAGCACTGCATGGGGTGGTTGTGGCCAAAGTGCAGGACCCGGCACTTGGCCATGTTGAAGCTCATACAGTTGTCCTCAACCTACTGATCTAGCTTGTCTGGGTCCCTCTGTAGAGCCTTTCTACCCTCAAGCAGACCAACGCTTCTGCCCAACTTGGTCTCCTCTGTAAACTTACTGAGAGTGCATTCTATTTCCTTGTCAAGATCGCTAATAAATGTAAACAGAATTAGCCCCAATGCTGAGCCCTGGGGAACACCACTTGTGACTGGCCACCAACTGGATTTAACTCCATTCACCACTGCTCTTTGGGCCTGGCTGTCCTGCCAGTGTTTCAGCCGGCAGAGCATAGGCCCACCCAAGCCATGAGCAGACAGTTTCTCCAGGAGAATGCTGTGGGAAACAGTGTCAAAGGCTTTATTGGAGTCCAGGCAGATAGCATCCACAACCTTTTCCTCATACACAAAGCAGGTAATCTTTTCACAGAAGATTAGGTTTGCCAAGCAGGACGTGCCTTCCACGAACCCCTGCTGACTGGGCCTGATCCCCTGGTTGTCCTGTATATAGTGCATAATGGCACTCAAGATAATTTGCTCCACAGTAACTTCTGTATTCCTCAGAGCATTTATCTCTAGTTTATTCTTCTCTGCCTCATTATCCTCAACTTGTTGCCTCACTTTTCTAAATGTATTTGAACAGTTTTCATTGTACATTCTCCAAATCTTTGCTGTTACACTCAAAGGAAGTAGCAGCCAATTAGCTTTTTCCACTAGCTAACTACCCAATCCATAAATATATGAGATCATCCTTGAGCCATGTTTGTTCCAGTGAGGTACTTTTACATTGAGACCAACAGGTCTGGTTTTGGTTTAGGGTTTTGTTTTGTTTTATTGACTCCCTCCTCCTCTTCTGGTTTTACCCACTTGTTTGACTCAATGTTACTGTTACATGTACTTATTCTTTTGTCCATTCAGGGGGATATGCAGACATTATTTAAAGGCTCAAAATAAGACAGGTAACAGAACAAGAACATATTGCAAATAAAGGCCATAGAGGTAATTCTCCCCTTTTACAAGTATATATTCATTGTATGCAGGGGGTGTGATCTTCTACTTTCACTGACTGTGGTTGCACACAGAAATAATGACCAATTACATAATACAGTTCTGTGATGATTTTTCACACTGTATCCAAATGGATTATCATTAAAAGTTTGTTTTGAGCCTTGGAACTTGGCTTTTTATTGTCCAGCTTCTAACATAGGTAGTTTCTAAATGGATTAGAAATCCTTTAAAGGTCAGGGAAATTCCATTTTTCAAATGGCTAGCTGGTGCTAATACAATTATTAATTAAACTGTACCCTATTCTGGTCATTAGCCACAATGATCAATGATTTCCTCAGAGACAGCTGTTCTATTAAAAATACATCAGTAATAAATGACCATCTCCAAGGTTCTTGCTGTAAGATGTACCTAGCAGCTCTGAGAAGTACCATTTTGATAACAAATGTGAGTTGTTCCAGTTCAAGCTTGAGACCAGGACTTCATCCTCATGTGAATACCAGGGCTGGTGATGGGCTGCTGCCACCGAGTTTGAGAGTGTACCTTGAGCCCTGTGCTCTGCTCCAGGACCACAACCCATTCACAAGCAAATCCTCCCATGACAAGAACCAATTGCCATTCTCCATCCCTGTCAATATCCTCCCTGGAGTCCAAGTACAATCCAGGCAGAAAATGCAGATCCTAAAGTTGGGTACCTAAAAAGGCTGTGCTCTTCATCTGCTTCTCCAGAAATAATAGTGCGATACTGGGGTTTTGACTAGCGTGAAATGCCACTGTCTGCAGCACCATTCAGTGCTTTCCTTCCCTCCCCTCTGAGTAATAACTTATTCTTGACAGACTGCCCACCAAGGAAGAAAACGAAGCTGTGAGGCTGGGTGATACATAGGTTTTACGAGTGTTGCCAGCTTTGCTATTCTTCAGTTTCACTCTGACAGGTGGCTGATTGTAAAATATTTCCCAACTCATATTAGCTTAAGAAAAAAGGTCATCTGGGAGATTTTTTTTTTCTGGATTTTTTTTTTTTTTCCCCCCAAATATTAGGCGGTTGTATAAAAGGCCTAAAACAGGGAGAGCTGTGAAAAAGTTGGGATAAACAAACCTCTAGTGCAGATATTTTTGCAATAACTCTATCTTCTACTGAGCAGTATAAGATTATCTTAATACTCTTGCTCCTAGGATTTCAATACAATGGAAAATGGACTTCTTTAAAGTATTTCTTGCATTAGAGAAATTCCAAACAAAAAGTTATAAATGTTTTGATGTTTTGTACATATACAGAGAGAAGGACAGTGAAGAGGATAATTGCACTTTGAGATACTTAATGTTTTTTTAAATCCTAATTTAACAGCAGGAGATGTGGTTCTCTATCATTAATCAGCTCTTAGAACTAAAAAATAGTGAATAGACACAGAAAACACAGAAAGCTGGTGTTCAAGGTGGTGCTTTGCTAAACTCAGCTTTATGAATATAGCAAAGCTGAGAGACGTGCTTCAAGGCTGTCCTACGATTGAAATGCTTTCTTCAGCAGCAAAATGCCTATCTGATGAGGTTACTGGCTTAAGAGTGCAGGGGGGATCTTGTACGTAACTTCCATGATGTTGCAATCATTTTATTTTGTTGCTTTCCCTCGGTACACTAAATACTTTATAGTAATCCATACCTATATTTTTTTCCAGCAATCCGTAGTAAGACTGTGCCGTACACTTTTGAAAAGTGTCTTTGTAGATAGAGGCATGACTGGCAGAAAGACGCTGTCCCTGTACCCATTTAATTCCTGTTCTAGTTATCCAGAAAAGTGAAGCATGTTTCTATAAGCATAAAAGCATAGTCTATAAGACTCCCAATCTAATTTTCTAACTAATAGTGGATTGATCCCCGTTGGGTGAATATACAAAAGAAATGTAGGTATTTTTTGGCAGAACACTCACCTCTGTTGTATTAAAATGTCCCTGATGGGTGTGCATTAAAATCCTGATGTATATTGTTTACTGGGAAAAAAAGGGAAGAGTTTGAACTAAAATAGTGATTTTTGGGGAGCAAGGGACAAGAGCTCTTAGATAGTAGGCTTCTTATTTGCATATTCACCAACTAAAATGCAATCAGCAATAAAAAGCTATTTCTTAAAAAGGCACTTCAAGACAGTTGTTACAGCATAAAATTTTGTTCACTTATTCCAACGGCTATTGAAGAGGCAGTTGGTTATGGTTAAGCCTGAATAAAGCAAATCTTCACAGAAGAGAGTTTATTTATTTATTGCTAACTCTTTCATAATTAATGGAGTTTTATTTGGTTGAACCAGTGACTCAGTCACCCAGGAGAGTGAGAGCTATTGCTCCTGCTGTATTCTCAGCCTCTGAAAAGCACAAAGTGGAGAGGAGAAAACTCATTCTGGCTAATGCTAAGGCCAGTCCAGCACTGTAGATGAGAATGCTTAAACACATGGGTGTTTGTGAGCAGAGCAGCCTCTGGGCGAAGGAAGGAAAATCTATTTAAAATCTGAAATGGAAAAACCCAGCAGCAATCAATCAGAATAGGTAATCAGAATGAGAGACTTAGTGACAAGGTCTGAATGAGGAAAAAGGAGGTGCAATTCCCTCACCCAGTTAAACCTCAGGACGTACTTGTTCAGAAGTAAGTGCCACTGCATTAGGTTTTGTAGTGTCACACCTTTCTCTTGAAATGAGATAATGATTCATCTGTCATGGGGAGAGGAGAAGACTATGACGTGTAATCCATTGCTTGGCAATTAATGTGGAGCAGCTGATACTTTTGTAAAGGCTAACCTGGACATTCGTCCTAAATGTTCCAAGCTACAAATATTAATCACAGAATAATTTAGTTTGAAAGGGACAGCTGGAGGTCAGCTGGTCCAACTGCCTGCTCAAAGTAGTGCTTTGTCATTAGAACAGGTTGTTCAGAGACTTGTCCAGTGAAATTCTTATTGTCTGCAATGATTCAATTTGGTGAACACAAAGCTCAGGAGGATGAGGAGAAAAAACAAACAGACAAACAAAAGGGAGTAAGATAATTGTATGCACCAAGACAATGAGAGGAGCAAATGGTGATTGATGTGCTAAAGACAGAGAGGGGATTGAAAGCTCTCTCTCTATCCCATAACAGCACAGCAGTCAGAATGTGTCTTGGACCAGTAAGAGATATGTGAGGTACATGGAAATGGTTGTTAAATACTGAGAAGATAGCTAGAAAAAAGAAAGGAACAAACTTTTCTGGGGTTCACTATGGATGTAGTAGATGAGCGTGAGATGACTATGTTGATCATTGGGGAAAATACTCCTAATAGTAAAGACCATGAAATGAGTTCTGTCTCAGAGTGGGCTCTCCATCACTGGAAGTTTCATATAAATGCCAGTCTGTGAAGGATGTCTTATGCACAGCTAATTTGACCTTGTAGTAAGGTGATAGACAAAGTGATTTCCCGTTTCAGCTCCATTTTCCCTGAATCTGTGATGGAAGAAGAACACTGAATGTCTTGTAAGATCTTCTTGAGAGCAATGACTTGAGGATTAGGAGGCAGCAGGCCAGACAAGCACTATATATCTAAATATGTAAACTGAGCACTTACAAACTAAGCCCTTATAGGCCTGATCTACATTTAGCAAATTGACTGTTTAAAAGTAGAGAATCTCTATTTACATATGTAGCAATGGTTGATGTACCAAAAAAAGAGTATGCTTTAAAATTAAGTTCCCTTAAAGAAGGGTCTGCTCAATGATAAATCATAATTTTTGAGGATTAGAAAGCTCTGACCATTACCCTATACTCACTTTGAAAAACATTGTGTCTTTGATCTTATTTATAAAGCTAATATTCTTCAGTGAATCATGAAACATTGGGGCTCTGCATGGTAGCAACTGAGTGAAAGGACTGGTAAAGCAACATGGAAAAACATTATTCAAATCACTGCACCAAATGCTGCTTTTCTGGCAAGTTAAAGTCACTTTTTTTTGTCTCTGTGAATACAGACAATGATGTTATTTGCACTCCCAGTGAACAAGCACACAAATCACAAAATAACCCTGGCAGTAATTAGTGCCCTGGCAATCCCAAGAGAGAGACACCAAGGACTGAATGGGCACATAGACTGAATTATGTGCTGCAATTTCCATACAGATGTGTCTGATGCAGCTGCAGTCTCTTGTTACCAGAGAATCCAATGCACAGTGTTCTGAAGAAATGAGATTAAGAGAGTTTGTAATTGTGCTGTGGGTTCCCTTGAGATCTACCCAAATGCTCAGGTCCTTAACAATTCTTTTTCTTAAAGAAGCATTGTGATTAAAATAAATCTACTGCAATTTTAGTATTATGCAAGTGTCAGCAATGACTCCGGAGGAGAAGTGCAAATTGTAGTCCAAAGTCTTAATCCTTCAATTAATAAGGCAGGTTCTTGAAAACTGTGACGTTCACCACAGGTACAAAAGTTCACTTGAGTACATTCACTGTCAGAATAAGGATTAAAAAGTGCTTTGATATACGTGAAAGTGAATATCTGTGAAAACCAAGTTTGTACCCTGTGCTCAAGAAAAAGATGATGTTTTAGTAGAGATAAATCCATGTCAAACCTGCGTATTGTTGAGCAATGTTTCTGTCCTACATTTTCATTTGTAAATCAAATGTCATCCATAGGTCCAAGTAGTCACACAGCACCATAACTCAGACTTACGTTGCCATATTTCTAGAAAATATGATGTGACTTTGGGAGACCACTATGAGCTTCAGTTACAAAACAATCAACAAAACCAAGCATTTACTTTTCAATTGGAAAGCAAGTTGTGCGTTCTGTTTTACCAGAGTTCAAATGTGCATAAGTGAAGTATGTAAAGATTAGAAGGGTGTTGATGAGTATATGAATGAATGAAACATGTTAGTCTTGAAATACAACTTATGTATTCAGAGGTAGGGTTGTCATGATTTCTTTGTATTGGCTAGTTTTGCACTAAACCCCATATTGTGGTGATGTATAGGACAAGGAGAAGGTATTGTGAAGGTTGGTCAGAACTGTATGCACTGTTTGCTTGATATGAGTTTGTTTTTTTAATTGAAGTGCTTACAGTGAAGATGTACTAGAATATCACTAAATGTTAGGAAAATCATTGGAACTTGCAGGATCAGACTTCTGTCTCTACCATACTTTTGTTCCCAGGAATATAGTCTCTGGAAAGTGCTATAAATACACAAAACATGCTGTATTTCTCATATTTGAAAAAAAGAGGCAGGGAACTGCTAGTTGTAACAGCATTTATAATATTTATAACTAGTAGTGTTATAAATAATAAAAACACAAGGGTCTTTTATTATGCAAGTAGACTTTGCAGTGGCACCCTGCAAGAGAGAATGTACTGAACATGTTTCTCTTGGCTTTCCTGGTGTGGTGGTTTAGGACCTGCTGGGGCCTGAGCAATGTGAAACTGGTGCTGGGGAACATGACTTCAGTATGGTATGGAATAGCCTGGCAGTGGCTCCCTCCCAACTCCTGCTGAAAATTAACCCTGTCCTGGCTGAACCAGGACATTATCCACCCATTATTCTATACCATCTACGTCATACCCAGCAGCCATTTAACAGTTAACAAAATACAATACAGTTCACTGGCCAGTTCTCCCCAAAATCAAGTCCCCCTGCGGCACACGCTGGACAACTCCATCTTCCTGCTGCACTATCCGTTGGTTTGTTTTCAGGTTCAGAGACCTTTTGTTCCCCTTGAGGGCACTGAATAGTGCTGAGCAGGACACAGTAGGCATGGGCAAGTCCCCAGCACATTGCAGTAATTTGTGTCTCCCGGGAGCTGCCGGGTTCACAACACACCTTAAGTGCTTTACTAGTTTATCGGGACTCTGCACTTGCTCAGGAGTGAAATTCCAAAACATTGGAGGTGACCACTGGCCCAGGCACTTGCCCAAGTTCTCCCACACACCCTGCCACTCATAACTATCCAGCCTCGGGGCAGGTCTTGGGGTGATGGCATTGGATAAGAACCATATAACCTTAAATAGGACCTGGCCGACATTCAGCAAACAGAGCACTGTGAACATGCTGGCCTGGATGTTCCAAGGATAGCCCAAATCCTCAGAAGCCGAGAAGGTCCCCTCCCCTGTCTCACCCATAGACGGGGTGAGACCACTAACAAATGCCCAAGCCACATGCAGGTACCAGCTCGCCCCCCCAAGCAGTGACACAATCATATCAGAAGTCATTAGTATCCAGTACAGCACAATGAGCCCCTTCACACATTTCCCACAGGCAATAAATATCATCACTGGGAACACACAGTGGATATAAGGATTAATACAGCACCACCAGGCAAACAAAGTGGCCAGCATTGTAAACATACTCTATTCAAACAATATATATACATAAACAGAAAATTGCACCTAACAGAAATTATTTTAACACCAGATTCTGTCCTTATCTCAGCCTTCCGGGCCCCATGTTGGGTGCCAAAAGCTGTGGTGGTTGAGTCCCTGCCAGGGCCTGAGCACCACGTGCCGCTGCTCCCCCACTGCTGTGTGTAGAAAGGAAAACCAGGGAAAGCACAAAGCCCAGGATTGAGATAAGGAGAATTTAATATGATAATGCACAAGAAACATCAGAACAACAACAGTGAGAAAAACAAGGTATGAAACAAGGATAGGGAGCAAACACCATGGTGGAGAGGACCGGAGCGCGCACCCTCACCCAGCCTCGCACCTCTCGGGACCAGTGCTGGGGGTATGATGTCAGCATGGTATGGAATAGCCCGGCTGTGGCTCCCTCCCAATTCCTGCTGGAAATTAAACCGGTCCTGGCTGAACAAGGACACCTGGTCTTTGCCACTTCTTTTTACCATTAAGGAGAAAAACTTTCCTGTGGGTAGAGGGTTCCTTATTTATTAGGTTCGGAACATTTCACTCATTTATGGAAAGAGCAGACTGGGAGAAATGAGAGAGGGGTATATAACTTTCCTTTGGGAGAAATCTTATTGCAAAGAATGTTTTTATTCAAAATGACTGTTGGAACTAAAACCATATACTTGCATTTTTGCCCCATCAGTATAAAACACAAAGGGGATTTGGGATCCTGCTGAGTCTCCTGTCTCAAAGGAAAAGCATGGCGGAACAAAGTTTTCCCACTCTTCTATTTTTGCCTAATCTTCATTCCTGGAAATGCTTTACTGTTGTTGTTGTGCTGTGGCATGGTGGCAGCTCAGTCAGAGTTTGCACCACACTCTATAAGCAGAAAGACAGAAAAAGTGATTCCTCTCAAAGAGCAGAAACATGAAGGCAGGCAAAAGACAGCAGATGGATTGCACTCAGATGAGGGTCTAAAATGCAACAGTAGGATAGTATTGGCTGCCGTGACAGACAGCAATTCCCAGCAGATCAGTATTTTAATTGCTGTTAAACTAGAAAAATAGCAAATGAAGGAATTAAAGATGGCAACTAATTGGCTTTGTCCATGTTTGAACTTGTTTCCTCTAAGCATGGGGGCAGGGACACAAGGGGCTTTAGAATGTGACTCCTTCAAAAGGTTACAAGTGGATGAAGGTGTAATGGATTGACCTGGGGGAAAATCAGTATTTTTTGGCATGGTTTATCAATAGGTTCACATGTAACTGAGCTAGAAATGGTGCTTCCTTTTAGCTTTTTTTTTCAATCTCCTTGTTTATGCTACCCAGTACCTCTGCTCCTGTGCCTGGGAAAAGTTCTGAATCCAGCTGTAGAATACTTCGTCAGCTACAAGCAGCATGTTAGCCCAGCTGTATTTTAAATGTAAATCATAGTGTTGTGCCGTTCGGAGACTACTATAGTTTTCTTCTGAGAGTTACAGAAGCTTGTTTTAAATGATTAACCTCAATGTCTTTCTTTCTAAATTCATGGGGATGTGCAAATTCTTTCCTGCTAGCGTTTCTAGAGAATGTGGAAGGTTTCTACCAGTTCTTCAACCGTTTCTGCAACTTTGCTGCTAACTTTACTGCTAAGAGTTTCCTAGGGGGATTTAATTGGTTTGTTTATTTTGAATGAACCTTATTTTTCTAGCATTCCTTATACCTCCGGCAACCTTCAGAATTTCTTATCTACCTTTGCAGTTTTCCCTCTGCTGTTGAGAGTAATCTTATTATAATCTATTCCAGCCTGTAGAGAATTCTAATGAAATCTCTTCAACATGCCTCAGCACACTTGTTAGAAAGGCATGGTGACTCACGCTGAAGTTTTTAAGCAGTGTTTGAGGAAGGAGAGAACTGGATAATTCAGAGAACTGACAAGGCTACAATGGCAACTGCATCAATTTTAAATCTGTGGAGAAGGAATCGAACTGTTGTGGGTTGCTGACTATTCTGCTGGGCAATGTGAGATGCAATCCCCGCCTTTGCTGAGTATCTTTCATCCAAGAATTTTAAAATATTGCATAGGTATTCAACCACATGGAACAGCAGGAAACGTGCAGAGCTAAAAGGAAAACATACAGAGAAGATCTCCATAAGAGAATGAAATCAAGGACCATGATCCAGTAGTGTTGAAAACTACTGTGTCAAGCCTGCATTTCTTGATCTTACGCTGCTGACTAACTAGGCTTAATGTGTTCAGTGCACTCTGAATGAGGTATTAAATGCACTGAAGAATATGTTTCAGCACTTAAAACCAATGAAAATAATCCTGTTAAGGTGATCTGGCCAAAGCCTGAGTGGCATGCATAATGCTGGCAGAAAGTCTAGTGTGCTGCATTACATTTCCTGCATACACAGGCATGGCAATATCTTTTTGTAAACCTAATGTATAATAAAATCAGTAAGCGTTACCTAGAAAAAAATGCCAGTTGCTTGCTTCATAGTATTACTGATTTTTCATAATTGAAATGCCATCTACTAAACATTATTAGTAAATTAAATCAAGCTTAGCAAGATTCCTAAGGGGAAAAATATTTAGATAATATTCACCAGACGTTTATTTAGCTAATTGTCTAAATTTTATTGGCTTGTATCCATGTATCTTCTAATGTTCAGAGTATTCGTAATTTCTTTTGCTGTTTAAATTTGATTAGTTCATGCTATTTAAAATTTCTATAATCAAATAAAATACCTGTAGCTCAAAACTTGTAGGCTACAGAAAGCACTTACTACTTTCTCAGGACTCTTTGATGCTGTATGAGGATCATTTGTCCTAACCAATTAAGTGCTTAGAAACTTAAACATAGTGATTATGTTTTCTAAGAGAGAAATAAAATCAGATCTATCGATCTTATCTTATTTAATGTAAGTCTATATTTACAGATCCATAGAGATGTTCTCTATAGAAGGTCCTTCTAAGCAGAAGAAACCAGACCTCCCACTCCCTGACCCATTGAGGACAGTGCAGTATACAAAACAGAAAAGAGGTCTTCAATAAACGTGACACTGTGCAGATTCTTACTAAGCTAATGAAAATTGCTCTATGAAAGTTTGAAGAGAAATGACCCTGTTTGTCTTCAATAACACACCTAGCTTAACCCTCTTTTCCCATTTTCTTGTCCTATTACTGCTTCAGCAATGCTTATTCCACCCCAGCACCTTCCTGATTCATCTTCTGATCTCAATCACTCTCCTTTCACTGACATATGAGTAACTTTAAAATAACTGTTGTGAGTGTACTTTCTAATCACCTAATTACCTGGGATTCTCAGCATACTTTAAGTAATCTTATATTATTTCAGAAATAACAAGGTTGCAAAAATCAAGGTATGGACAACAGGAGAATATTTTTTTGACACACTAGTGTGAATGAGAGATGGGAAGAATCAACTTGAGTGAACCTGCAAGCAAGTACAGTCTTGGTGTCTTAAGATACTTGTAATGGCTGATCTACACCCAGAAAACTTTTTCAGTATAAAGAAAGTGTAGGCATTTCTTCTTACAGCACTCTATTTCCTGTGCTTTACATTTTAAAGCCTTAGTCCTGTTGCCCACTGGGAATCTGTTAATAGCTTCAGGAATGACTGGGGCACGTTCTTGCCCCAGGTTGCCATCAAATATTGTTAAACTGGAGAATTTTTCAAGCCAGCTCTTCTATCCTCACACTGTGTCTTATTTTGTCCTAGGGTGAGCAAGTTGCCAAATCAATGTCGCTAGTAGAGACTTCTAGCACCTTTCTTATTTTCCTTTCATTTATTTTTGTTTCTGTCTGTCAATGCTTATTTCTAGTTTCAGTCATTATTTATCTATTAAAACATCTCGCCTTTTTCCTGATCTAATTTCACACTTGTATAAATGAAACCTGCATCATCACCATAAAAAAGCATAACAAACTTAGCTCAAGGTATCAAGATCAGTCTTAGGGGACTGATTTCAAGCTTACTCAGGTCTAGAACAATTGTAAATTGCTTTAGTGCTGCAAAACTTTTTTTTTTTTTCGCTAAATACATTGTGCCAATGAGAAGTACCAGTCTGACAGTCCTAGAACTTATGGATGCATGAAATCCTCCACTTCAGTCTTTTGCCAGTAACATGTAGGCAAGAGTAGATAGACTTCCAGATCCAAATCTTAGTAATGTATAGACTGAACTCCATATCCTCTAGATACAGAGTTTGAGGTCTCACCCTTAGTCTACAAACTACTCAGAGTACAGGGCAGCTATTCCTAGTTTTAAGAAAATACTAAGAGCTGCTATGTACAAATAATTCAGACTGAACCAGACATTTGGCACGGAAAATATTAAGGGGAAGCTAGAGGGCAGGAACAAGGCAATCCTTCCTGACGGCACCACATGTCTCTGTAGTAAATGGCAGAGGTATAGTAGAGTTATAATAGAGAGCGATAACATTAGAATCACGTTTTCAGCTCAGAAAAGAGGCTCTAAAACATTGATAGATCCATGAGAGACCTTGGCTTGCTTGCAGGCGTGCTCTACATTCAACCATCCTTGCAGATAACTGTGTTTTGCCCTTTAAATCTGGATTGTGAGGTGGCTAAGATTTATTACCCTGTATAAAGCAGGCACTTCATTGAACCTGGCAGTATTTTTCATTCCAGTCAACTTCTAGAGGACCTTATGTTCTCTCAAGAAAGGCTTCAACTGCTGGTGACCAGCATTTGAAATTCAGTAACTAACTTTGCTGTATTTTTTCAGTGTTTTTTTTATAATGGTTAAATCTCATCATAAAGTCAGTGGTAAAAGTCCCATTAAGAACCAACCCCTGCAGTTCAGATCACAGAAGCATCAATGTTCCCCATTTTCGCAAGTGGAGGGGATTGAATTTTGACAGTCCTCACAGCTTTTTCTCTTCTGTTCATGCTATCATAAATCTTTGCCTTGGAAGTGTTCCACTGTTTTACTACATACTGTGACAGTTGTGCTTTTGGAAACATTTTCAGTCATCTTTGCAACCATTCTTCAAAGCAGACTGCAGATAAATTGTTCCCCTTAGCTTTTGTTACACCTTTTTTTTCTACCTCTTCAAGAAATTAGAAATGTTTTCTTGCTATTGTTCACTTGGAGATGTTCTTAGTGTCTGTACTGTTTACTTCTTGTTCTTTGCCCTTTTTAAAATGTAGTTAGTCCTATTTTTAGTACTCCTTTATAAAACAGAGAGTAGCCTCCATATTTTTACTGTTATTTTGAGACTTAAGTTGTCTGGTTATATTTAAAAATTAAGTAGCTGTTATTTCAACCATTTAGATTTTACTTCCATTGCTGTCATCATCTGTCATTTTTATTACTTTCTTTTAGATTGTGGGAGGCTTCCTTTCAGCATCCAAATCTGGTCTTGAGCTATCTTTTTCCTTCAGAGTGGTGCACTCTTTCAAGCTAATGGCACCACACAGGAGTGTCTGAGGTTTAACGTAGCACAACCATGTTTCCTTCCTTTCCCACTTCATGAATGTTGCAAATGTGGTAATTTTAATTTAACTGTATGCCAAGATTCTGATAGGAGGAGGAAGGGAAGATAAGTACTTTCTACACTGATCTGTTCCTTGAAATCTTTTCAATGCAATATATCTAAGCCCTGAATAACAAAAGTGCCATCATCGTCAATAAGTTTTAGTCACTGATCATGCAAAATTCCTTAATGAAAAACAGGTAACATTTCTACATCATAATTTTCCTTTAAGTGGTAACTCTGGCAGTATCTGCATCACAAATACTCCAATTCATATGCATAGCATGTTTTCCCACCTGTTGTATTAGATGTAACATTATAGCCAAACAAACATACCAGCTGTTTAGTATGATTTTTTTTTGCCATATTGTTCAGATCATCTACTTGATTTTTTTTTTTTAATGAGTCCCTTGTGGGAGATGGTAATTGCAGCAATTTCATAGCCTTTCAAGCCTACAGTTCACAACAAAGTTAGGTGTAGAATTATATATTATTTTACATTGGCTGGTTATTGTTCTAAATTCTGCCCGATGCTCTTTGAAACAAGAGAAGGCACAAATAACCCAGTAACACATTTTCTCTAGCTCTATTAAATACCTAAATTGCTTTTATCTTTCAGTGGATTTCATTATTTCTGTATAAAAAATAGAAGCAAAAGAGGTTGTTGAGGTATTAGTTGCTGTATGCTCTACTGTTCAGAACATGTCAGATCTACATTTCAGTTAATCTAAAGGAAAAAGTGGGGCAAATATTATAAAGTGCTACAAATGGTAGAAAATTTTCTATTATAATACATAGCATTAAATGAGAAGATGTCTTTGAATATCCCTGGTAATCATCCTCCATTAAATGCTGTTTCTCAAACTGTACGGTGTATTTTCTGAGATATTTCTACCAACTCAAGTGCACACGATAACCGTTTTATGTTTTTTCTTCCTCCATACTTGTGCTATTTAATTGTTAACCTAAGAACCAAGTGTTATCTATCATTTCAATCATTTAGCCCTACCAGCCTTTCTGCAATAGTGTAGAATTGAATTCCCTAAGTGCACTTTAACTAACATGTGGCAGGTACCAACAAAGCTACACTCATAAATGGGAATATGATGTTGCTATGCCAGCAAACAGACTATTATTTTAGACTCTGTAAGCACCACTAGGCTTCATGCTTTGCCCATGTGTGCCAGAAGTTTCTACATGTTTATGTAAAGTTGTAAAGAAAAGGCATTGGAGAAACAGCATTGCTCACGTAAAGAAATTCTTTTCGAAGACATGAGCACTGAGAATTAGAAACGCCCCCATGGCCCCAGTAAAAACTTTTTGCTTATGGAAAGTCTTATTTTTCTTTGCTTCCTTCCTTCCTTATTACGTTTCCTTGCTTTTCAAGGTCTTTATCTGCTTACTGGTTAGTAATAAAAGCTGTCATTAGCTGAAGTAAATTTTATTATTTCAAAGTGTTTGTCCAGAAAGCACTAGATTGTGCTGCCCAAGGGCTTTTTGGTCCCCTGAGCTGCATCACCAGTAAACAGATGCTGTCAGGGCTGAATCAGGGCATTGTTCAAGTTCTCAGTGTTTGAGATGAGGGCTGAGAAGAACAGGCATCCTTCCAAATAGTAAATTGTTACTGCATTTGCACTATTTCGTGCCATTGAGTAAGATGGTGCTGTTCAAGACAGTTGTTTCCTAGTGTGTCTCTTATAACTGTACCATCAAGGTACAGCTGCTCAACTGTGCTACAGTTCTGACTGAAACTGAAAAGTGAGAGAAAGAAACCTGAGGAGCATAAGGGTGAAAGGTTTGAGGAATACTCAGAAATAAGAAGAGTTGATGACCATAATCTTAGGGCCTTTATTTATTTAGCTGACAAAGAAAAGTAAAATCTCAGCAATTAGTTCCCTTGAAACTAGTCTGCAGTGGAGGAAATAAGTAAGAAAAGTATAACCATATGTGTTTTATACCCACAAACTCCTCTGGTTTACAGCTCCGTAAGCACACAGCTATCCACCTAACCCCTTTGATGAATGCTGTGTGTTTTCTGTTCCGTTGAAAGATGAAGCTCTGAAATGCAACCCTGTGTGGGGTGAGCCAGCAAGGCAGCAAGAGCATGTTGTAGGACCTCAGGGCTGGGCAAGGGCAAAGCATTAGAGACAAAGTGAGGTTGCACTTTTGCAGAGCACCCACAAAAAGTCAGGCTGTGCCAGGGTGTGTGGCTGTGTGGGGTTGTTTTCTGTCATCAGTGTCCAGCCTGGGATTGTTTCCTAGGCTCATGAAGATTCGATCTTCAATGCACTGAATCTTGTGTTGCCAAATGGCACCATTTCCTTCACTTACAAACTTGGTAGGTGTAGGAAGGCATTCAATTCATTTCTTCAAGCTGATCCTTCCAGTGCTCTGAGTTTTCCCAAGGAAAGGGGTTTCAGACCCTCCCCTAGAGTCAAACAAGAGCCATTTCTTCCATAGACCTAAAACATTCCCCTTGACTGCCTGTGAAGGAGCTGAGAGAGTCTTCTGCTGAGATTTCACTGTCAGCACTGGGCTCCATAGAGAGTGCTGATACACCTGCACTCTCCTTTTGGAGGGAGAGACCAGCTCATGATGGCCGCTGTTCCTTACCCTGGGCTTGCTCTCTGGCAAGCTGGTAAGTGGGAGGTAGTGGTATATGTGCTAGCCTGAGCTCCTCTAGCAGCCACTCACAAGGGTTGAGATGTGGTGGAGTCATCCATCCCACCTGATTTCAGCACCAGCCAAGAGCCAGGGCTTCTCCTTATCACAGACAAAAGTCTGATTAAAAAGTCTGTGTTCCTTGACTCCTGATACACTCTCCTCAGCAGGAACTGCTTCACCTCTCACAAAAAAGGACTTTTTTTCTGGGTGAGGCAGCAGCTCCAGGCCTCTGGTTCCTGCTGAGCTCACTGTTAAGTGACTCTTCAGCGCTGCTCCTCTGGAGTTTAGAATCATAATCAGAGCTGTAGAAGGAAATGCATTTTTATGAGAAAAAGCCTTTTTTTCTTTGGGATCTAATCCATTTTGAAAACATTCAACTGATTTCTTATTTCTTATGCAACTTATTTAAATGAAAAAAAAAAAAATTCATATTAGATGACTCATTACAGGACTTCGAGCTATATCCAGAGCTCATTCAGCCTTCACTCTCGAATGTCCTTCAGTGCAAGGTGCATCAATCATTTTATTCCTGGAGCTGCCTGTGCTCCTCAGAATTTATTTTTCTCCTCATCTCTGCTCTTCAACGTTATTTATATGGGAATAAAGATAAAAACTGAGTTGATAGCAAGAGTCACCTACTGTAGTCCAGGGATCCTCTTTGATGCAAGAAACTTTATCTCTGCAAGACCTTTTCTGGTGAAAGATCTACTGATTGTGACTTTGGTGTCTGACCTGTACTAGAGGTATGAAATCCTTTCTACATCACATTTTCTGCATTATTTGGGACTTTTTTGCATACTGCACCTTGGATTCCCTCAGAGACGGGAGACCTTTATGAGATCTTCAGACATTTCATTTCAGTTTGAAAATACACAGGAATTTGCATTTTAAAATTAAAATATGAAGTATTTATAGAGCTTCAAATGAAATCTCATGGCAACTACTTCTTTTGATGCTGTGATTCAAAAAGAGGTCACTGCCATTTGGTCCCAAAGCATATCAGTTCATAAAAGCTGATTTCTGATTTCTAAAGGGCTTGAGTTCCCAAGTGTGAGTATGTGTATTCTAAAAAGAGGATTTCAGACTAGCAGATGTAAAAGTTTCAGAGGCAAGCAGAGATTATTACAGCTTCAAGATGTGAGAAAGAGGGTACAGGGGTGAAGAAGGATAGGGATCCTTTCAGTTAAAATGAATGCAAATAATATGTGCTGATTTTCTAGTGAGAGTTGAACATATACCAGGTTCTGTCAGGAACCCAACAGGGACTGTCCACACCTGCATCCAGACAGGAGAGAGCAGTAACATTTTCTGTGTGGAGAAACCCAGTGAAAGGCTTCAGAAGTCTTATCAGCAGGAGTGGGACAGAAGACAAAGCATGCTTGAGCTCCCATTTTGGAGCACAAAAGACAAGAAACTAATTCCAAAAATAGAGCTGAAATTAGGATCTCTCCAGTCAAAGTTTATTCATCTGACCTTATTTGGCATAGATCTCCATTTCCTAACAGGTACGTGGAAATAAGAAGAAAAATATACCATCAGTGTGTTCATTGAATTTTCTCCATTAAAGCACAGTTTCATTAGAAAAGTATTGGCTCATTGAGCTATCCTGCCTTTGCTCAGAACAGGCTCATGATGACTCATGACCAGGGATGTTTATATTTGCACTTCAAAGACATGAAGGAGAAGCAGATCCAGTGCACAGAGCATCCTTAACCCGCGCTGTGGCGCTAGGACATCACTTTGCTGACTTGCAACACAGCACGTACAAGTGGGCAAACGTCAGACAGTTGGGGGTTTTTTTTGTTTTGTTTTTTTTTACAGGCTAATGGCTAGGAAGGGACAGGGAAAGGTACATAGATGAAAAGGCAAAGAGGAAAATTTATCAAGAGAGCCTCTAGTTTCTCCTTCCCCCCATCTCTTTTCCCACCACCTGTGCTGCCTGCAGCTCCCTGGAGATAACCTGTGTTTGCATCCTGATGGTGTGGGGCCTATTAGACACACACTTCTGCAACTGGAAATGTATCACCAAGAAAAAGACTTGGCCAAGCACAAACGTAAGTTTAAAATGGCAGTGTTCCACTGCCTGCTTCTAATCATAGAGTCATAGAATCATAGAATCGTTCTGGTTGGAATAGACCTTCAACACCATCAAGTCTGTTAACCCAGCACTGTCAGGTCACCACTAAACCATGTCCCTAAATGCCACATCTGCATGTCTTTTAAGTACCTCCAGGGATGGTGACCCCACCACTTCCCTGGGCAGCCTGATCCAGTGCTTGACAACCCTTTTGGTGAAGATATTTTTCCTAATATCCAACCCAAACCTCCCCTGGTGTAACTTGAGGCCATTTCCTCTCGTCCTATTGCTTGCTACATGGGAGAACAGACTGACTCCCACCTTGCTGCAACCTTCTTTCAGGTAGTTGTTGAATGTAGCGGAGTTTTAAACAGATCTGTTCTCTCACTGCTCGCTCTTTGCAGATGCCCTCATGCAGGAAAACTCTTTCGATTTTGGATCCCAGCAGGTTCCCAGCCAGGGCACATGCAGACTTGTATGGCAGAGAGGCTCCAAAGGCCACCAGCTGTCTTTAATAAATGAAAACATTAATTCAGTAAATCCCCATCAATGCTACATGGGAGATATCTGTTGACTTTATGTTATTTGATTTTATTTAATATTTGTTAATTTGCAAGATCCAGTATTTTAACAGTGCTTCTGTTGCAGTAAAAATCAACACTGCTCCTGGATCTGATGGCCTGTTTCAGTCCTGTCCTGTGGAAAGCTCTCTCACATCATTTAGCAGTTTAATTTGCTGAAGGCATTCAAACACATTAATTTAACAAGCACTCACTGGCACTACATATATATATCAAAAAAACTTTCAAATAAAAATGTCTGAAAGAAAGGCCAGGCCAATAGATGCACTTAGACCTAGAAGTGAATAAGTAATAAGGGACAATATTTAGGGTTTGGAAGTTGGAAAGATGGGTGAGATCTTAGCAGAGAAGAAAAGGAAGGTCAGGGAAAGAGAGAGAAGGAGGTTCTGCTGGGAGGCTGTAGCTTTCCCTCCTCCGATCTTGGACTGGTGTCATTTAAGTCCTAGCTGAGCTGGCTGATCTGGCTCCAGATCACATTATTTCTTTCTCACTTGCTCAGGGCCCTAGCCAAAGGCTATTTTGACCAATATGTAATTCATAGTGCTGCTTGGATACTCTGCAGCCTTTTAATCTTGTCTCTCTTTAGTTTTTCATATCCGTTTTGACATTAGTTACTCTCGTACAACTGCAACTGTGCTGAAGCAAGGGCTTTTTGGACTACTGTGGAAATCCACAAAATCCATCAAAAAATCTTATTCAAAGATGAAAAGAACCAATTTCAGTTCGGTACAATCTGACACTGTACTTCAATAATGCTGTAATTGAGTCTGCGGCCCCAACTTCCATCCTTCACTTCCTCTTTAGATTCCTTCAGTTTTACTGTCCTCCTTCCATTTCTCAAGTACATTTTCTCTTTGATTGATTTCTCAATCTCTTTATTCCTCTTCCTCCCTTCTCCACATGTAAGAACCCTTCCTTTTGCTGTTTCTTTTATGCCTTAGAGAGTTCTTCTCTTTCTTCCTTTTCAATGCCGTTTCTGTAGCTTTTTTCATTTTTGCTGTTTTTCTTTCCTTCCCTCCCTCCTTTCTTCTCTCACCACTCCTGGGGCTCAGCCGTGGCCATCAGTGACTCTACAGCAAATCCCCAAGTGCCTTACATCTTTGCAATGAGAGGACCTGTCCCTGTGTTCCCCTCAGCTCAGCCTGAGGGCAGGAAACACTCATGTTCCCAACTCTCCCCATCACTTCTCCTTGGAGAAAGCTGAGCAGAGGCTGGGCTAGGTGCCCCTGGGGCCACCTTCCAGCCTGAGCAACACTCTTGTTGAAGAAACCTTCATTGCTTTGTCCTTGGATGTAGGGCACAGCATATAGGGCACAGCAGCAAGTTGCTGTAATGTGAAGCTGCAACTAGGGCGCATGGGCAACCAGAGCTCGTGCTGTTACTCAGACCTCTAGTGAATTGATTTCAGTGCTAAAGGATGTTGCATCTGCTCACAGGTACTATTGTGTCATTGGGGAGAGGATCTGTACTGGGAGGGCTGACTTAAAATTTTCCTTCTCCTGCAGTCAAGATCAAATATCTTGTAAAAGGGAACATCTCTTGCCTAAGGGGCTTGACTATGTCCTGCTAATAACAATATTCCCTGAATAGATTTTAACATATTTTTCTTCTTGTTCATTTAAAATTGGTATTTGAAAGTTTCCTTTAAATGCATTTAGACATTTCCCTGGATGATCAATTATCTCAATTCATGTAACGTTCTCATGCGTAAGCATTCCCTCTGATGGCAATAAATGAAATTCAGTAATAAACTCATAAATTTATTAAGGTCCCACAGCCACAGATCACCATTGTCAGTTCATATAATGCTTCCCTAGTTACTTAAAAGCTATATTACATGCCATCACATTTATAATCCCACTTAATATTAGTCCACTTAACAGCCTCTCAAACATTTGGAATTGAATTTACAGTCTCTCATCAGTGTCTCTCTGAGGTTTATTGCAACATTTTCTCTCTAAATGTTTTTGTGGTCTGAGAAAGGATTACTCTCATTGAAGTGTCACAAGCTTAGCTCAGCAACTCACTTATTTCTCCTCTCTTTATGTCTCTTTTCTCCTCTCAGCTCAGACCCTCCTAATTTCTTCTGTATTCCACCCTAAGCTAACCCCTTTCTCAGCAGATGAAAGCCTTAGGTCCTGGTTGTAAATCTTCCATGCAAATAGCCCTAGATCCTGCAAGCTGTTGCAGCAGCAGGAAACAATAACTTCTGGGAATGTCATTGTTTGGTAGTATTAGCTGCTGTTACCTTGTAGAATAAACTTTACACCCCTGCTTTCCACTGACTATTCCTAAAAATACACAGCAGTCTGAGTCTGTGCCACCAAGTTTCTCCTCTTTTATGAGACCATTTTCCCCTATTTATTCTCAACATCTCTCCCTGACTAATGATCTCACATCTAGTTGGGTCAGGCATGTTGACAGACCAGGGCACAAGTTTCCAGACTAAAATATGACCAGTTCTTGTCTCACGTTGCTGGCTAAGTAAAGTTCAGATAGGCTTTGCTATTAGAAAAGCTTCTGGAGCGTACAAACCACAGTGAACTGGAACTACTGGTTTGTGCTGTCACCCTCTGATTTAGATCAGAGTGCTTCTGAATTTGCCAGGTGAGGCGTGACATGGGTTTTACCCTTTCATCATGCTTTCTACAGCCAGCTTGTGCAGGAAATGTCTGACAAAGTTCCCTGTCTGAACAGTTTCCTGGGCAAGAACGTAACTTCTCACGTTTATGATGACTTCTCTCTCTGTAACGCAGCGTATCAGTATTAGGTCATAACAGCACTCCATTAACATTACAGCATTGTGGTTTTGGACGGACATTTGCAGAAAATCTTAATGAACCTTGCATTTGCCAAGAGCTTGAATGAAGATCGAGGATCTTCTTGCTGGGGGCCCAAGAAAGGTGTATCAAAGTAACTGCTGATCCTGTCTATGTTCTTCTCCTCATCCTGCCCCCATCTTTCCCCCCAGGTGACACTGCACTGGACTGCAGGTGTACAGGCTTCCCCACCCTTCGCAGACCTCCCTGCTGGGTCAGCCCCACAGCCAGATAGGGCTCACCCTCTCCTGGGCTGCTGCCACCTGAGACCCGACATTTCTTACCATGTAGCTGACTTTGTTATGAAATAAGGCTTTACTGACTATACGCTCCAGCTTTCGTGGAAATGCAGGAGCACATTGTACATGGTGTACGGACTGGAAAACAGCTTCTGGCCAGCAGGCTGGCAGAGAACACGAGCACTGCTGTGTGATCGATAGCGGCCACAGCTTTTTGCAGCTCTGCTCGGCAAGGGGCAGCCAGAAGGCCTCAAAAATCACCAGCATAAAGCCTTTTCCACTAGCACTATTAAGATCAAAACATGACTTTCTATTCCTGTAGCTGTGTAGAGTTTTAATTAGGGCTTTGCAACCAGGGGAGCTTTTTCCTCCCTCACTTGATGCCGTATGCTCCAAGATGTTTTTTTCATATTCTTTGATGAAATGAAATGGTGCCTTGACAAGACAAAACAAAAGTGAAAGAACATCTTTTTCAGTAGAAGAAAACCAGCCTGATGATTAATCTCTGCTACTGGCACAGTTGCTCAGGTGCAGAGACAGACAGTCGCCTCCAGGCGCTGGTACGTGGCAATCCAGCAGACAGCTGCCACGCTTTATGCTGGTACTGCCTCTCCACCCCCCAAGCTGTAGGCAACTGCCCTTCTGCTGGAGGTTACTCCCTGCTACAGGGGAATAGGCAAAAGGGAATTAAATGCATTTGCCTCTCAGTTACTTCAATACAAAATCCGGTTCTTTAGCTAAAAACAACAATAAAGGAGTGCTCACTGAAGACTTCAAGGAGGTTTGGGGATATGCCTTGCTCTTCCAGACTCGCTGCATGGGCAATATTTTCTGGCAGAGAGGCAAAAACACGCAGCAGAGACTTGGGTCACGCAAAGCCTTCTCTCCTGTGGAGGTGCTTCTGTTCCCATGTGGCTTGGGCCAGCTCCATGAGCAGTGAGCTGGGCTGAATCTTCTCCCAGGAAACAAGTGGCAGAAGGTGGGCAGAGTCAGCACACCCTGGCTCTCTGATTTCTGTGTGTGTATATGAGAGTAATCTGGATTGCTACACAGAAGGTTGTATCACCTGCAACCTATCTATTAAAAGAATTACACTGGCTTGAAAAGTAAGCTTTTTCTGCACAGATAAGCTGTAGCATTACTAATTTTGCAATTTCCTGAAACTCCCTTGCATGCTTTCCTCACATCAATTTAAATTAGGTGGATGATGATATAATTGTTTTTTCTTTGTGGATGCCACAGAAGGGATTATTTTCCTTTTTTCACTTCTTTTTTTTGGCCTTGGTGTTACTACGCTGAAGCTCTGAACAGCTGAGGTGTTTGGAAATTCATATTTCCCCAGAAGAACCATTTGGCTTGTCTGCTGATGGCAGAGAGTGCAAGTTGGCACATGTACAAAAGAGAAAGCTTATTTTACCAGCAGCGACTGTGTCTTTCATTCATCCTGGAACAGCAGATAGGAAACCAAGAGACTGTTCAAGAAGCAATCCCAGGCAAATTATGATCTCAAGTCAGCTTTGAAAAAATTGTCATGGAAAGCAACTGTATTCTTTCTTTCAGTTTTTCTGTTCCTGCCCCACCACCCCTCTTTTTTTTTTAAGAGAATAGTAGAACCAAACAAACCTTCATTCAGGAGGGAAGTATATTGATTCAGTTTTGTGTCTTTCAGCTTTTTCTCCTCTTTGATTTGTGAGGTGATGTGTCCCATATTTGAAGTTTGCACCATCTGGGTTCCTTAGAGATTCCACGGCTTAGAAGAAATTTTTTTTTCTTAAAGTATTATATCTGAAATAGGCTTTTTTTTTGTCTAGAGAGATTCCTTTCAGGAAACAAATTTTATTTTAATGTGAGATCATCTTCTTGATTCTCTCGTAACTTTATTTCTACTGAACGGAAGACTGTATATTGTACAAGAATTTGTACAAGAGTTTGAAAAGTAAGTTATTTCTGCTGAATGGAAGACTGTATATTGTGGATATGCTTCTCAGGAGGAAAAAGTTGCAGGAAGCAGAAGGAGTAACACTGGTTAAACAGTTCCTGTTTCCTCCCAGTTGGTGATAAATGAGAGGAAAGCAAATATGTTACATATGCTGAATGCTGTGCCTTTGAGTGTGTATATGTGCCTTTTCCAGTTTATAATATGCCAAAATTTGGAGGAGCAGAAAACTGTACAAGAGTTTGAAAAGTAAGGACTGACACTGTAACTGCAGTGCACCCTATGTCTAGGTGGTATTCTCCACCAAGAGATCAATTCTATAATTTGACTTCATGGTCTTTTACTACAATAAAAGTCCTGAGGACGCTCAGCAGGGATGTGCTTCTCCATGTGCCCATGCTGGCTGAGGCTGCAGAGCCCATCCTGCTCGTGGCAGGAGGAGGCTGTAGTGATGACCCTCCTGTTGCGGTGGATGCTTGAATGCATGTTCTAGTGCAGTGACCTTGCTGTGCAGAAGTAGGCCAGGTCCCAGATGGACTGTCTCAGGGCCGCTGGTACCCAGGTTAGGGTAGCTGCACTGCTGGGAGTGTGATGAACTCATCTGGTTGCTCCTCAGCATTTCAGAGAGCTCAGTATCTCTCACAGCTCTTCTAGTAGTGTATTGCTCATTACACAGATGCCTGAAATCATCCTATGGCATCATTGTTAAGACCATAATGAAAATATAAAAGCAACTATACTGGCAGAGCCCAAAGGTTGACCCAGAATCCTGCCTCAGGTCCTTAGGAAAGGGCATAACAAGCAAGGCAAATGCAAAGTGGTACCATCCCAGCTATGGATTATTTTTTTTAGGGGCATCCTGAGCCAGAGGCTATATCCAGACAGTCACGTCCCCTCACCACTGGTGGACGTTCATAGTTATGTGAATGTGTCTGATCCCTTTTAAAATTCATTTTTATGTTTGGCCTCTGCAACTTCCATGAGCTGTTAGTTTCATAGTTGAATGAGATGTTATGAGAAAAGGTATTTCTTTCTCTTTGTTTTAAACTTGTTGCCTGATAATTGGGGTGCCTTCTAATTCTCATAGTGGGTGGAAGATTAAGTAATTGTTCCCTGTTTACTTCAGTTATCATTATAAACCTCTATTATCTCCCCTCTCAGCTGTCTCTTCTTTTCAGCTGAAGAGTCCAAGTCTAATTAGTCTGTCCTCGTTTCAGCAAGGCTGAAATCCAGCTCAGAATAATTGCCAAGTGTGATCCTAGCACACTTGTCCAAATCATACCTATTGTGTTACTTATAAAACCAGTAGACATCTTTATAAGATCCACTATGAATGCAAGGGGCATGTATGGGGTACTTGGAGCAGAAAGATAATAAATATCTAACACTTTTTCACATAATGTCACTTCTGATCAGCTATAAGGTGGAAAAACATTGTGGTGAAGATTGGGTGCTTTTGTGTGTCCAGGAAACTCACATCTGGCACAGAAGTCCCTGAGAAAATGTCAAATAAAATATGCTTCAATTCTGACTTCTGCAGAAGGGGTAAAATTAAGAGACAGACCTTTAATTGGTAAAGTGGGGTGGTCTGTTGTTTTCTGGCATGGCTAAATCCAGCTCCCAAGGAATGGATTGGATCATCATATATCAAGAGCTAAGATGCTTTGAAAGGCATTTATAAGTACCTGAACATAATTTAAAGCTGTCAAGATTATATGAAATCTTATCAGTAAATGAAACATGGCTAGCAAAATGAATGGGTTAGATATGCTTAATTTGAACTTGATAAATGTCAAAATCCAACCTGGTTTTGACTAAATCACAAGGAAGAATGTTCTGTCCTTTCATTATATTCTTCTCCATGTTATAGTATGTGTTCCCTGCAAACTAATCTTTTAATGTGCACATCCATTACAGTATGTAAAAAAGACGCAAGCATAACTTACTGTTTATATGTATGTACTTTAAAATAAATTTTTAGTTTCATAAGCCAAATTAAGAATGAGATTGTGCTGAGTACAAATGACTCTGCAGTCACAAAGCTCCAAATCAGCTGAAATGTTCTCTATAGATTTTAAGTGGGCTTTTTCAGAGTTCACATGTAACCACGACACTGCAAGGTACTACATACTCAAAATAATCTCAGCAGTCACAACTCCTCTTTGATCAATATTATGTACAAAATTCTGTGCAAAACCTTATCAGTGTCCAAACTTCTGTTCAGAAGCCACATTTCCATCTGACAGTAATTGTCTCCCACCTCCCATACACACACCCTGTCCATCTGGGCACTCAAAGGGCAGTGTCTCTTTGGCCTCCAAGGCTCCTGGTTCACCTCAGTGTAGGCTGTTCCCTTCCAGTTTGTAGAAACTTTGGAAAAACTAGAGGACTGTTTGGAACTGGAGGAAAACCAGATTTTGAAACACCTAAATCTCCTCTGAAATAAAACTGTCTGTCTTTATTCAGCTCTTATTATGAGGCAGATTTCAGCTGAGCATTTTATGATGTGCAGAAATTTAATAACCTCTATAAACCAGAGATTTCAGTTCTGTGATGATCCCCAAAGTTTCAGAAGACTTTTAGACTTAAAATATGAGTGTTTTCCAGCCCGTGTAAGGGAGTGTTCCTGGATGGACATGTGGTGTCTTGAAAAGAAGGAATATAGAAGTTGAACACTCAGCTATGTGAGGAAAAACAACAGACAAAGATAGCCAAAATATGCAAAACTTGAAGGTGTGTTTTTTATAAACACTGATAAGTAGTGAATGTTCAGATCTTGCAGCTTTACTTGTGGAAAAATAGGGCATGAAAACAGAGGCACCAAAGAGTGATGCTCTGCTCACTTTGTTGTTGCTTCTCATGGGCCTCCCATGCACAGGCAGAAACCAGGCATCAAGGAGTGGAGTGTCCCATGTGTAAGTGCCCTGACTTTGTTCCCAGAGGTGCTTAGTCCTGGCCACCTAGAGCACGTAGGTGTCCTTCAGGCAGTTTCTCCACTTTGGCAACAACATTTAGTGGACATAACCTTGGTGCATCTCAAAAAAAAAACAAAGCAGAAAAACATGTCATACTGCCTTGCCTTATTTCCCCTTCATTGTCTTTCACAAATCAACTGCAGCTTCATTCAACCAAGTGTGAATTATCTCCTAGCTAGTCAGCAGCACTCGGAAAAATCTTGCTACTGCAAGCATCTTTTAAACTGCTTAGTATTTTCCCCATTATGAAGGTTATTTGTCCAATGACTGCTACCTGCCTTCTCCTGTCTTTCTAAACTAATAAGAAGTGTAGCTATTAATACATTCAAGGAACCTGGTATCTAGATGTTTGTCTGATATCCTAGATCTTTAAAAGATATCATGCTGTTATGGAAAATTGATTCTCATACTCCTGAAACTGAAAGAAAACTCCCTAGTGCAGCAAAACCAATCATCCAAATGTTCATCCAGCAACAAACTAAAAATTAATTCAGACTTTGGGATACAGTCGCAAATCACTGTTTTTTTCTTTGCTTTTCTAAAAGCAATGTAATGTCCTCATTTACCTTAAAGTAACTATAGTAACCTTCCTGTTCTGGAATTGGGATATATTTCAAGGCACACATTTGAGGATATCTAAATCCTGACATATCATTGGAGGTGGGCTTTTCGGTCACCTCTAGGATTCAGAAGGCTGGCACAGGGGGCACCAGTTCTCCAAGAGGCTAATCTCCTGAGTAACCTACAGCTGAACACAAAAGCTACCTCTTGCAGGTGGCTGAAAACAAAAATCCTGAGGTTTCTGAAGTGTGGGGCTGCTACTGAATGACACATGAAGGCAGATAGAAATGCATTGGTCTTGAGCTTTCATCTGCTTGTTCCTTATAAGTGCAAAAGGACTTACTGCCCAGCTCAGGACAAACAAGTTTTACAAACTCTGGGCTTGGGTGTAAGTAGAAAACAGATACTGACGTGGCAGCAATTTCTTAACTCCTCCCTTCATTTCTGCTCACCTGGGTATCAAGGAACAAACTGGGATACATATGTGGCTCACCCCAAGCCCCATGAAAAAGTCTTTCACCTTGTACACGTGAGCTGTATTATGGAGCTGGTGACCTGCTCCTTTGATCTCTATTTTGTTTTGTTTTTCACATTTGGAGTATAATAAGTGTGTTGCATGGTATAACTACTGAGTAAAGCAATAAGAAAGGGAAGAATCAAAGCCAGCACACAAAAGTAGGAAATACATCTGTCAGGGAGTACAGCCTTAACCTCCAGTGGGTTGTGCTTGTATTGACATTTGTCAACATGAAGTGTATGTTCTTACATGCATCTGCATGATTCCTGGTTGGTTTTATGTATCTGTACAAAGACACTGTTTTCTCTGCAGCCGTGTGCCCTGGATAGGTCTGATCCTCCAACAAGGAGCAGAATTAGAGACAGTGAGGCTGTGTCAATATAGCAGTAGACATGCTGGGGTGTCAGGATTGTTATCAGCAAGTGCTCATAATGCAGCAGGCCAGCTCTCAGAAACACCTGCTGAGTGCCAGTCCCTGAGAAAGCTGCGTCTAATGTAACCTGAAGCAAGCAACAAGGTTTGTTTTGGTCAATCTGTGGCTCTTGCAATTACAGATGAGTCTGTAATTTTGGAAATCAGATATCCTCTTTACTAAACCCCACAACCATTCACAAAGGGCTGGAACATATAGCTTTTGTGTAGTGACCATTTTGTGTGTTGATGATCACAAACTTTGGTGCTCTGAGAGGCAGGATTTCCTTGCTGTGCTTAGTGCAGACCAAGCACAAGGAGAAAAATAGCATTTATTGATTCACTGGTATGGTAAACAATAGATTTTTCAGGCAATATCTCTGAAGAGAAAAAGAAGAGAAGAATGTCATTTATTGCATGCTAGAGATGCAAACTGGAGACAGTAGATCCAGCAGACATTATTCTGAGTCTCTCTTCTCATTTCTAACAGATACACACATATTAATAGTTTAAAATCTGATCTTTAATGAATTACATGTGCAGTATTGCACCTTTAACTCCATTATCCACTAATTAGACCTTCCATTAAAATATGATCAAAATCTCAGGAACTTCTATAAACTAAAGTAAAACAGATTTCATTTTCTATTTACATCATTTCAAACAACTGTCACAGGATAACTCAGTCACTGGAGACAGTCAGTTGTATCTTAATATGAAATGCTAAAAACCTGATGTGATTTATCCACAGATGTGACAGAAAACTGGGAAACCAGCCTCACATTCATTTTAAGGGCTCTGTGTAAAGACTCCCCCAGTCTGCTCCCTGCCACAGTCACCATACACCAGTGCTCCTCCACAGATCTCACCACCCTGCTCCCACGGCAAAGGCTTTTCTGGCTCGTGCAGATCACACTAATGAGTGGGTCAGTCCTCTGACTTACATGAACTTATGTGAACTCAAGCACCACTTCTACTGTGTCTGAACTGATGCTTCTCTTCCTCATGGCACCCTGGGAGGCTAAAGATTCTCCATGAGTAGGTAGGACTCCTCTACAGGCAGAGAACATCTATATACAGCCCTAAACCAGGCAGGGCAGAAGCTTTAAGGACTGCATTTTTTCTGCTGCCAACGAATGCAGCAGTGGCCGCTGCACACCACATTGCAGGGGGGCCCTGCGCAACTGCCCAGCCTCTCCTCCCCTGCCTTCCTGGCCCAGGTCACCTCTCCCTCCGTCCAGGTCAGCAAAGACCCATCTTCAGAGGAGGCCACTGGGGCTGGTCCACTTGAGAAAAAGAAAGCAGAGGTGACTCACTAGTTTTTCAGGGGACTTCCCTATGAAAATGGCTTTGTTTACATAAAGCTGCTGCTTATGCTTAAAATGTATAAGCTGAAGAGCATTTCTCTGCAGCAAGCTCTGGCTAAGAATTTACTTTCTTCCCTTGCAGATCCCTCTGGACCTACTCCATTTCCTCCTGCTCATTGTGCTATTAAGAACTGAAATGGGAATGTGATCATTCAAGCCAATACTGAGGCCTCTGTGGACAGGCACTTTATTTCTCTCATATCTGTCATAATGGCAAGTCCCCACATCTATTCCCCAGGTGCACTGCCATACTGTGCTGGTGAGAAAGTCATTACCCTTCTCAGGGAATAGCTATGTGGTGTGCAGTTGTCAAAGGCCTGAAAAGACAAAAAACTGTTACTTTTGAAACAAGAAAAAAAGAAAGGGGAAAGCAATTTTTGGAAGCTGCAGCAGTTTTCTCAAGGACAGCTGTAAATGGCACTTACTGCATACAAACAGCAGCCAGCAATGATGACAAGAAAGCAACAAATAAACAAGTCAACAACAACGCCAACAAAAAACTACTCTGTTGCCAAGAAAATACTTTATTTCTCATTAGCATAATTATTGCTTAGAGTTTCAACTCCAAATGCCACAGACAATTTAAAAGTTACGTTATGCTTAAATATTTTGTCTTTTTTTGGCAAGAAGGCAGGCTTAGGGAAAGCAGGATACGAATGCCATTGCTTCCTTGTTCTATAAAGTCATCTCCCTCATTTAGGGAATTACTTTTTTTTTGTACTGCTGGGATGATGGCAGCTCCAAACCTGATAGAAACCAACATGCCCCCCCAAAGTACAGGGAGTTGTGCCAAGTTGCAGCAGAAGAAGCTTTTAGATTTTAAGCCACGTGATGCTTAAAACAGAACCAATGATTTTCACCAAAGATAATTTAATGCTAAACTTTTCACTCCCACGGAAAGGTTAGGAGGAGACACAGAGTTAAGATCTGGTCAAGGAAGGGTGCTTAGACTTTGTTTTTCATAGATATTATTTCATCTACATCTCTTCTCAAATTTTACATTGCACATACACACAATCTAGGGACCAAGATGGACTGTGAGTGGAAGTTTGGTGTCAGCTTGGAAGGAAGCGAAAGAGATAACATCTGGGACTCCCTCAAGCCAGAGAAAAGAGAGAGGGTTGCTTCCCAGCCCTCCTCAAGACACTGCTTTCAAGTGTGTTTAAAATTGTCACATAGCCCTCCAAATATAACCTCAGATTTAGGCAGTGAAAACCTATGTGAAGACAGTAATTTTTACCTAGCCTGAAACATTCCCTCTAACTAGGAATATAGTTACTGGTGTTTTGAGAAGAAATTACGTTGAGTCTTTTACTGAACAATCTATTTCTGCCTAAATACTGCACTTTGTGCTCTTAAGGATAGTCTACATCTTTTCCAACATGAATTCAAGGGAGCTTTGCTGGTAGCTTCCCTGGGATTAAGGTCCTGAAGTTGAGCAAGTCATGTATAATGGATCCACCTTCTGAGAAGTCCCATCAATTAAAAACAACGTATGCTAGAGGAAAGTACTCTGGCAGTGACTCACCATCTGAAGGACCTTTTGGAGTCAAGCCCACCCCAGTTTTATTGCAGGGGGCTGCTGGAGCATTACCTTTCAAAATCAGTTCTTATACAGGGCAAATGCTTTCAGCTTTTCAGTAGGCACCAAATTGCTGCAGTGCTGTTGTGGCTTTTGAGTCTGTTGATAGCTGGTGGCTATAATTAGCAGAGCCCTTTATGCAACTTTCATGTCTTTGAGATAAATCAATGCTGCAGCATTGTTTTACCTTCCTTCCCTTACCTAGACTTCTATAAATTAAAATGCAAACACAGCTACAAATGGCAAGCTTTGAATCATATTTTATAGAGCTTCACTAATGTATTACAATGTTTCAGCTGTAGTACAAGATGGTGGGGAACAAAGATGTGTGCTCATATAATTGCCTGGGGAGACTTCAGGATAGGAAATCTTTAACAGGTTAGACAGATGTTTATCAGGTATGACACAGTATCATTTATCCAGTTGGATGGTCTAGAAGCTCTTTGGAGGTCCCTGTTTTCCTTATTCTGCAATGATTCTGTCCATGAGGGATGATCATGTTACCTACAGATAATTTGGTAAACTGGAAGACAAATAAAGCTTAATCAGGCTCCTGTGTGGATTCCCTTACATCTAATAAAGTGGATGGTGCTTACAATTCAGAAAAAGCACGTACAGAAAATTCTTCCTCCACATAGATTCCTGTTTTTGTAAATCCTATAGGACCAGAACACCTTTGAGACCTCCAAAGATTTGATCGAAATTTGCTGTTTAGTACAATAGTTATTGGGCAAGGGCTGACACACCTATGTGCAACCAGGTACAGAGTGATTGTGAGCACCTTACTACACCATGAAATCAGGTTGAAATGCAAAGCTGATGCAGCAACCTTATCTGGCAATTTAACAAATGACCACTTTGCAGGGGAAACAGGAAGATGTGCCTAAGTTTTTTATTATACTCATTATGGAGTGGATTTTTTAGTGCATTGAAGCCATGATTTTGTGATAATCAGGCAATGTAAAGGTATCAGAAGGTCTTCTTAACATTTTCTCATTTATTTTGTGTCACTAGATTAAGGTAAAGGAACCAGAGAGTACCAATTTATCTGATTCCTTTAAAGGAGGCATCACTGGTAAAACGGCTAAGGATTGTAATATGCACTAAGGGGTTATAAAGGGGATTAAAATAAGGCACAGATTAGTAGCATGAATTTTATATGGAATTTTATTTTCATATGCTTCAATGCCACCTACACGTGAAGACAGGATGAGGACTGTAGGTGATAAATCCATGCATGAGTTCAGTGCTGATGATTTCTGTTTATAGTTTTGGGGTTGTATTTGACCTTCTATGTAACAATGCAAGACTGTCTCCACTCTAACTTTTCCTGTCAGAAAATGACAGGAAAACATACCAAAGAATGTTAGTAACCTGTGGTTTTTCATAAAACTCTTTCCCAGTAGTGACAAGTAAATGGGGGCAGTTGAGTGAGGAAGTTCTCTGAATCTCAGAGGTTGTTGCAGATGATCATTAAAAAGTGGGTCTGATCCCTGAGAACAGGGAAGAGGGATCACATCAGGGAACAGCATCCTTGTTAGGGCAGAGAGTGATGCATTTCACATCCTGTGGAGGAAGAAACTATGTGTCTTTTCCCATACCTTCTGCTGACACAAGAGGGAAAGCCAGTAAAAGCACAGGAATCACACAGAGACCAGGTTGGAGGCCCTTAATGGGACACTGTGTGGGTCTATCTAAAGAAGTACAAGGTATTAAACCAAAACTGACCAAGAGATTCCCATTTGTCTTTCTGCTGTGGTCCTTGCTTTTCCCAGCTGGTGCACTGCTTGCTTTCCTCAGTGTGCATTTATACGGTTTCATGCAAATTTACCCCCAGGGTTTCTGTACAAGAAACGTGAAGATGACCAGCCGGTGTTCATCCCAGAATTAGATAGAAATATTTTGCTCAGCTATCTTTCATTTGCCTGCAGCAGGTCTTCCCTTCTGACTAAATGCTGCCTGTGAAATAGCAAGTACATGGGAGTTCAAGACTGCAAACAGGCTCAGGAAAAAATGTGCCACTGATGGCTGCCACAGATTTTTCCAGAGAGGCTAAAACTGCTAAAACTGCCACTCAAGATTCTCCTGCCTTCCTCTGCATGCATGTTTTAAGAGGAATCAACCAGTGAAAGCCACTGGGATTTGATGTTCCTAGCCCGATTCCTGCTGATTTATTGGGTAGGGTAGAGGCCAGAGGGAGCTGGCACTGGGAGCATAAGTTAATCAAGATTATTTGCCCATTCTGTGACTTAAGGTATTCTGTTGTCTCATCTTACCTGCTGATGGTTTTTCCTGATCTCTGAGATGGAAGGTGATGTGACTGTATGCCTGTTTCCAGACTGAACAGGGAGCTCAAGTTCTCTACCCTTACTCCAGTTTAGAATGGTGAGGGAAACGTGATGCGTGTGTGCTGCCCACCCCTCTGCCCTTTTCTGGGTTTTTTTTTCAGAACAGCAGCACACAGCCAGCTCTGTCCCATCTGGGCTGCTTAGGAGGGACAGGGCCACAAAGAAAATACTCTCTTCTGTGTTTGCTTTGGTTTTGTATGTTTGTTTTTAATTAGCAGTCTATAGGAAAAAACTGTATGCAAAATACTTTTTTCCATGCTTTCTTAAACTCCCTAGTGCCACTCGTTGATAGCACATGGTGTACTAATGCTGGATGCAAGCTCACAGTATCTGGGTGAGGTAGTGTTTTAATATTTCATACATGGTCTGCTTTTCAGAGCTGTTTTCTCTCTTCACACCAGTACATCAGGGCTTGCCTTATGTGACAGCTGGAACACTCCCTCCAGACTACCCCGTGGATAGTCACTTCACACTACTTTCAGAGTCCAGGCAGTGGATACCAATGATCAAGGATACAGAAATATTCCGCAGTGAGGGAAGAAGGTAAGGCTGGTATCAATAGAAGGATAAACGGTCTCTGGATATGTTATTGTCTTGTTCTCCCACTGGCTACTTTAGCAGATTGATCCTATTCTAAGAACTTTTTGAGATATATCAACTCTACACTTCTGTGCTGGTTCCTGTTAACAGAGCAGATTCTTGCCAGGGATCATTTCTGATTAGAGGATTAAGGCCTAAGGATGAAATCAAGAGGGAATCACTTCTGATTTCCAAGACTGTAGATGCATGAAAGAAGTTTTCTTAACTTTGGAGTCAGGAAAACCCTATCTGTGCTGATGTGTTAGGTTTGTTTCATCCAGCTGCTGAAGAAAAGAGGCCTCACTTCCTTTGAAATTTACCCTTCTGAGCTTAGTACTGGTACAAGCCACTGAAGTGGCAGCTTTGTCCTTTGAAGATGCCTCATTTCTGTCTCAGAGTTTTCTTCATTTTTGCCTTTGCAAGCTGATGGAGTTAAGGGAATACAGAGCCAGCATGAACTTAATATCAGTAAGGCTCTAACATCCTGGTAATATGAACACTGCAATAACCTGAGTGGAGCAGTAGCAGCAGCAGCCGGTTTCATCACATCCATCTCTGTTAGAAAACACTTTATTTCCCCTGGTCCCTCTATGGAGTATTGTGGCATGAAATAAAGGGAGAATTTCACATCACCTACATCAAGGCCCTAGTATGGGTTGGCTCCCCTCAAAGACTCCTGGATATTCATTTATACTATTGTTTTCTGGAGGTGACTCCCTCACCATGACAAGAGGGATGAGTCTCGACCTAGCACTGCCATTAAGTACATAAAACAAGATGTTGCAAACAACCTACAGCACCCCATCAAATCCATCCACAATTCCTCTAGCTCCTTTGAGATATGTATTACTGGAGCCATTACATCATATATTTTAAATTTTCCAGTTACTCTTTCTGTGTTCTTAATCAGCAATTTATTTTACAGCATCGTTCTGACATCCTGATTATTCAAACTTCTTTTCTTTATTTAACACACTATAGACAGATGTAAAAAAAAAAAGTCAGCCTCTCCCAGCCATTTTGAGTTGTCATTAACTCCTCATTTTTAATTGCCCTGTTATCTCTCTAGCTCCATTCCCACTCCAATATATTAGGGAAAAAAAAAAACAAACCAGCCTTCTGGTTTCTTCTAGCCCCTTTGGCTAATAGTAACTCGTTCTGGGGTTTTAATTGCATTTTTAATTAAGGCTGCTATAACCCTACTGGCTCCAAGCCTTTCATCATGCACAGTATTTTTTAGCATGCAACGCAGTGCACACTGGTCGGCAGGGACAGCCTCTGTGAGAGGCTGTAGGAACAGAGCAGATCACGTAAAGCTGTCTGCCTGAAGAACCTGGGCAGGGAATAAGGAGATGTTAGTTAATGTCATCGCTGTCTCACATGTTTGGGTTTAATTCAGTTGCCTCATCACTGTCTCAGTTCTTTCTTCTGTAAAATATCCTTTCTCTCTTATTAGCTAGTTGTGTGATTTACCAAAATTTTTGTGCCTTGGTTTAATCATGCTGCTGTTAATTAGTGGATCCTTTGCCATGTGCCACACAGGCATCAAACAGCCCTCCTCTGCCCCAGTACTAGCACTTCTGGCATTTGCAGGACACCTAAACCTTTCCCATCCTCTACATGTGTTTGCACATTCTTCATGTGACCCAGGGCAGGAATACATGCTCTCTGCTGGGAACAAAGAGAAAACCTGTCCTGTCCCTGCTGAGCATTGCAGCTGTCCCACCTGAAGCACAGAAGTCATACACCATTAATGCCTAGCTAGTCTAGAGGACACTTGTTATACAGGTGAGTTCAGTGATTCACTATTACTTCACTGTATATGACTCATCTCTCTGACCCTGTGTTATCACAACGTCCAGATTTGTGTTAATAGGAGTTGTGTTTAAACAGTTGTAAGTAAACACCCTTGACACTGTAGTAAATTTAAAGAAGCATTATTTCACTACCAAGAGCACAGAGACTTTAGCTTTCATGTCCTAGCCAAATTCTAACTTGAGTATTTACTTTTTGCATCTCAGAATGGTTTTTGTCATTTTTACTGGCAACTACAGCTTCACTTCCTACCCTAAACACTACTGGGTTTCTCATACACTGTATATAGTGCCACATAGAATGGAGCTTTTAGTGTATTTGTATATTTGGAAAACATTTTGAGAAGAAAAGTCAGCATGTAATGTTCAAATATAAGACTATTTCTTATTAGTAATTTATATATTCCCCCAACTGCTCTGAGAGGTACCAGTGTTTACAAAATGCTCTGTGGTTCTCTGATGAAATGTGAGCTGTAAGAACAGTCACTGCTTTTAATCACAAATGAACCTGAGATGTCATCATTACTCCGGCTCCAGATTCAACAGATTTCACAATGCATTAGAAAAACATAACCAGCTATATGACTACACAGTAATTAGTTCAGTAAAAGCAAGATGGACTTCTTGTAAAACAAGCTCATATACTGTATTTATTTCAGCTTCTTCAGGAAAATCTCTTCAGGAAGAAATTAATTACTTAAGTTTCCCACTGGCAGCCAGAAGCTTGTGACAACCACTGAGCCAGGGGCTGACTCAAGCACGACATTCAGGGCACTGGTATCAGATCAGCCCTTCCCCACAGCGAACCCCCAGCAAGGCTCTGAGGAATAACTGGTCACAAGATGAAGCCCACAGTTTCCCCCCTGCCCAGTGGAGACAATCCCAAAAATGAGAAATGGAGGAAGTGGAGCAGCTGCACAGAATAATTATAGGAATAATTCATAAATAACTTTCAATAAATTATTAGCATTTCAAAGTTAAGTTTCCAGCAAAAAGCTACCCACTCTGATATGGCACTCAGCAAGGTTTATTCCTGTGAGTCTAGCTCTCAGAAGATGTTTATCCAACAAAAATGTCAGGAATTACACAAGTCCCAAATACCAACTTTTCAGGGGCTGTTGTTATCCCCTGGAGCCATTCATATTCATAGGCAGTCCTATGAATAAAGGGAAAATTTTCTCCAAGCAAGAAATAATCACAGGCTAATGTTATATAAACTGTAATATCACTTTTCTCTTTCCCTTAAATGCATACAGGATCAGATAGAGTTTAAAAGCCCAGACTTTCTTCCCAGCAGCAGAATACCAAGATACAAAAGGTAAGTGATGCTTATCCATTCATCACAGTCGGTTTTTCTCAGATGATTGCATAGACAACAGGTATTTTATCATACCTTCTATCATGCTTTGTAACAACTTACTGAAGTTACCACCAGCCTCCATAGGTTCCCCACTGAGAAGCACTACTGAAGAACTTCCTTACCAAGCAAAACAAAAAAAAAAAAGAAAGGGTGCTCTGGGAAAAGGTGAGAAATATATAATTATAGGCAAGCTGCTTTCTTACCAGGGACTAAGCTCAGCTCTATGCTGATCCATGAATGAGGCTCAGCGATCATAAACCAAGATGTTCATAGTGTTTTGGCTCATCAGACTTAGTGCTGCAGAGCAGAAACATACAAGTTGGGCTAGTTTCACAAGGAGACTTAACATCTCATAACATCTCACTTGCAGGTCCTACCAGCTCAGGCACAAAGCCCTCTAAAAGTCATTATATTGCTTCTACACCCAAGCTTAACACCGACATACATGCTGTTCGGCAGGAATCACAAATCAGTCCTTGTGATGCTGTCCAAGATGGCAAATCGCGATGACATACAAAGAGCTTTAGTTCTGGTTTAAAAGATATTTCTGCCTTCTGAGCTGCCGGGACAGAGAAATAACAGCAGTATTTGTAAATAAAATGTTTGGCCTCCATAGCTCTCGGAAGTAATTGAGACAGACAGGTTTAGTGATATTTCTTAGAACTTCACCGAGGCACTTACTGAAGCTTTTGCTGTGTAATTATTTGTAGATCCCTGTTAGTGTTTCACTAATGTCATCAATTTCTTTATCAGTCCTTGAGTTTCACAATGTTCACACTTGCCAGTACATGCATGCTGAATTTTTTCAGCTATCTCCTTTCTACTTTTTCTTGATAGTGAAAACTTTACTTTCTAAGTGTTTCTTCTTTTTTCATTTAATTTCATTACTTTTTTCTTTGAAAGAGCTTTTAAAAAGAACTATTCAATACAACAATATTTATTAGAAAATTATAACCCTTGCAGGCTTTTGAAGCACCCTGTGGAGTTTAAAGGAGAACTGAATCTTCTGTAGAATGTTACAGGAAGTCTCAAGTGTCGCCAAAGGATATTCATAACAGTTCAAAGGTTTTGATAGTGATGTTCAGTAGAACCCTTTGAATGTGTCTATAATTCCTTCATAACTTTAATAAGGCCTCTTGGGACAATCTTAGCTCACTTTAATTGTTGATAGATTTGTTGCGCTCCATTTCCTTGGAAGTTTATGGTCTGGAGGATAGATTGTTAGAAGTCCAAGACCCTTCCATTTACATTATTTGTAAATACTTACAGTATTAATGGGTCTTAGCATGAGCATATAGGCAAAAAAGGAAATTAGATACTATTTGTGTTTGAGAAGACACAAATGATGTGTCTGAGACAACGCACAGATGAGACTTTCAAAGTCAAGGGAAGGAAGCACTTCTTTGGTTTCAGTGGGTGCTAAGACAGGCTGTTTCCAGATGAAGTTTCTTTTCAATTTTTCCCCCTTTGAGTAATCTCTGTAAACCACTCATGGCTGCTTCCTGTCCTTTGCATTTTCGATGTTCATCTATTTTTAAATAACCAGACAGACATGCTATTACAGTTCAATTTTTTCTTCAGTATTGATTTTTTAAGCCGACATATGATTTCCTCCCATGGCTGTTTGCAATGACAGATCTTTGGAGCCAGAAGTTCTTGATAAAAGAAATTGTGTTAGTTCATCCAGGCACATTGTCTGGAAGCCAGGAGGGCCAGGCAGGCCAGGTCACCTGAGCTGTTCGTGCTGGAAATGATAGCTCTACTTACATGACAGTTAAGTGAAAGTCCACTGTACATGTCCTAATTAGATTTGAAATATCTGAACTTACCATTGTATAGTACAAAAGGTGCTAAAATGGGAGATGCTGCCTTACCTGCCTAATGTGAAAAATGTTCTTTTATCTTTTTATGCCAGACTTTGAAGTTAGAAGTTTAATTAGGTTCAATTTTCAAGTGTGGTCAGAATTCATTTGGGCTGAGGTGTTATTTTTACAGTTCATTCCTGGATAAAAAGGGGAACTATTTTTTCTAAAAATCAGAGGTCCTGAGGGGAAAATATTTCCACTGCATTATATTTCAGTTGCTTTAAACAGCAATCCAGCTGTGGCTGAACATCTGAGAAGAATCGGTACATGGTGGAGGTGTGGGTGCAGCTCTGCTCTTCTCAGTGACGGAGTGTGATAAGCCATCTACCTTGGTCTTGTTTACTCTGATCAATGCTGGCTAGTGATCTGACCTTGTACATCTCTACTCCCCATTCCCCCCACTCTCTGTCACTGCTCAGAGACTGATTTGAGGGCCATATGTGAGCTAGTCAAACGTTAGAAGTGGACTGGAAGATGAGGAGGAAAGGACCCCAGAGGCTTCTCAGCACTGTGGCTGCTACTGTGGGAGTGCACATCACCAGGACACATGGCAGAGAGCCGGGGTGGCCAGGGGACATGACAGCTCCCTTGTGTCCCTCCCTTCTCCCCAGGTATCCACCCTGTTCACACACCATGTGCTGTAGGTGTACCCAGAAGGCATTAAGGCACAGTAATGTCTTGATAACTAGATGAAATGTCAAAATGATACCAACAGTTTCTTTAGGAGTCACTTTTTACTCAGTTTCTTTTTTTTAAATAAAAGTTTCGGTTTCTTTTTCAAAAAACAAGCCTCAATTTGGAAACAGACATCACAAGTGGATGAGTAAAAAACCTAACCTCATAAGCAATGACATTATTGTGGTATTACAGACAATGAAAAAAACCCAACAACATCTGGTCAGTTAGTTTTCTGCAAAAGCACAGACATATAAACGTCTTTCATACTAATAACCTTTTTTCTTTATTTATATAGTAAGACCACAGAACAAAAGAAAATGATGCAATTGCTGAATTTCCACTACCGTTCATGTGGAGTAAATAGTACTTCAAATGTACAAGCATCACTTGTAAGATATGAAATAAAGACATTTATAGTAAAATCCTGTACTATCCTTAGCTACAGATGAATCATTTTCCTCCCAAGCGCATAGCACACAACAATACATAGAGAAAAGCAAACGATAGCAAATTATGCCACAGGAATGAGAGGAAACTAGTCAACAACTGCATCAACTATTAGATTATCTTTGATAGCCAATATAAAGACATACTCTCCTAAAAGCATGCCACAGGGTTGTAATTTTCATAAGAGTAAGGCTATACTCTGAACCTATATACTTCATAAGGACTACAGTCTATAGAACTGCTAAAATGTACTGAAAGGAGTGACATTTAAATAGAATTATAGACAGATTTTCAAACTCAGCAGACAATGTAATTTCCTCTGTAGTTTAGTGAAGCTATATTTAAAATAGTTTTCTTGATTATTCTACTTTCATAACCGAAACCATTTCAATATAAAATGATGAGGTGAAAATTCAGTTTTTCTGCTTTAACATCAAGCAGAAGAAATATGTCTTTAGGGAGTTCATTTAGGGGGCTGGAGGGGAGATCTTTTCCTGCTGCAAAGCATCGTACCATTTGTCAACAACTTAAGGTATAAAAGAAGCACCTTGCGAGCAAAGTCACAAAAATATATTGCACAATTTTATGTAAAATGCTGTGATATATATTCTTCATAAATATTTAGTGCTTAAGGATAGTTACATCGGGCTTCTCTTTCAATCTGAACTTCCCAGAAGACAGGCAGGATTTATACGATCCTGTGGTAATAGTATATTTCGTTCTCCCCAAATAATGTCTGTCTATCTATCACAGAATATGAATGGTAATGTCTAAGCAGGCAGAAGCCTGTGGCTAAAAATTTTGGAGGGCCTCCCTTCAAGTTTCTGAACTGATATCTAGGGAACTAACAACAAGCCACTTGGCTTTCCTAAACTGTTACAGGTCCTTTTATATAACGCTCCTTTGCATCTGTTGACCCCTTTGCCAGTGGCAAGACATACATGGGCCACATATTGCCTTAAAGGAGGAGGCAGGCAGCATGCCAGCAGCTGAGGTGTCTCCATGGCATGTTCCACATTTCCACCACAGCCTGGGCACCATGGTAAGCCACTAAGGCAAGCTCTGCCAGAGGTGTTATGCTGGAAGGTAAGAACTGCACATCAAAAGGTTTCTTCACCCATTGGTATTTAAACAGAAAACAACTGCTGTTTCTTAGTGGAGGATAATAGTGGGAGCTGCATTATTCGTAAGGGAGGGTGTCAAGTAGAAGGGGCCAATGGTGATTGAAAATGGAGCAGTGGGGACAGGGATGAGTGTTGGACATGCCTGCATGCATACAAATGTCCAGAAAAGCCTGTAGGAAGTACTAACACATAAAGAGTGTGTGGCCCAGAAAAAGAGCAAGGAAGACACCTTCAGGGCACAAAACTTGCTGGCAGAAGCTAGCTTGGAAATTGGACATCCCTTCCACATGCTGTAAAAAAATACATTTTGCCTGTGCTTTGTACACAGACTTACTTGATGGCAGCAAACATCTGATTCCATCGTTGCTTTCTCCAAGCAGTGACTTCAGTCACTGGGGATTAGAGATTTAGGAGGCAGACAAGTCCTTCATCAGATTGTGAAGAAGTATTGCTATGAACTCTATGTGTCAACTTCGTAAGGATTTCAGTGCCATGCTGGCACTCTTGACATTATTAAATGCCTGTCTGCATCCCATGGTGACCGGCCTGCAAAAAAAAGATCTTCTGTTTCTATGACGCCATTTTCCAGATATAAAATGAGGAAAACAGAATTTCTTCCCTCAAAGTCTTTTGGGAGATTAAAAGCACTGAAAGTTTAATTGTTTCATGTTGATGAGGGATCTGATGTGGACTTGAGGAGAAAACAGAGGTCCATCTAAAGCATAACACCTGTCAGGAAGATTGTTCCTAACACTAAGTTGTATATGTACTGTTCCAAAATTAATTTCACATCAATTCAGTTCCATTGGAAAACCTAGGCTAATGGTCAGTTCTGCAGCCTGGTTTAAGATTTTATCATCAGTTATTTGCACTGAGGTAATGCTCAGGACTTCATTAATGAAAGAGAAGCTTGAAAAATATACATAGCATTAATTTTATTTCCTTTTCCTGTTTATGAAAATATAGTCCTAAATTCACTTCATAGGGTGTATAGGAGAAGAGGACTTTAGCTAGGAGCAAAACCAAGTATCATTACACAAAGAAGTAGGGGAGGTAGAGAAAAGTCATAATGCAGCATAAAATCAGAATCCATAGCTGGCAATATTCAAAAGGGTTGCAAATGTTAGTTCCCAACCTCATCTTCTCTAGGCATTTTGTAAATCTGTCTTAAAATCAGGTGTGAGAGATCAAAAGAGAAACGGTGGCACTGTGAGAAATGTTTTTTCCCTGAAAACTGAGAGTTTCAGTCTTTTATTCTTTATTCCTGGCAAGGTTAAAGACTCTTCTGAAGGGTGGCAGGTGAGATTCTGGGAAAGATGTTTCAAGAGGAAGGACTGAATTATCTTCTTTTAGCATATGTTGCAATTGTTTCCCATATATGTCTCATAAGCCAGACAGAATAGGATCAGGTCATTGATACTTATTTTGCCACAGCAGCAAGAAAAACAGGTTTTGGTAGTGGGGGGTGTTGTTGTCTTTTAACTACTTTATGCATTTCTGAAAGTACAGGGAAAAAAATCTGTCAGGTTTTTAACTGAGGTTTTTCTGGATAGACCTACATTTCAAGCCACTTCTTTAACACACTGTAGGCCAGACAGTTTTTACATTTCTTTCTCAGAACACATGCCCTCATGAACAACTGGTAAATGATAAAAGAGTGTACAGTGACAGAAGTGGATAAAACAATAATACTATTGTATTATATTAAAAATTAATCAATGCAATAGCGTAAAATCTCATATTAAAGTTGTCTTACTTCACAGAACTTTTTATCTTGTCCTGTGATGTTCTTTCTATCTAAGTGTATGTTTTCAGGGAAAAGTGTAGAATTTGGTCTTGCTGAAATTGTAATTTTCTTAAATCTTAATATACTTCACATGATTCAAGATTCACAAAGGTATATTGGGCTGAGTGACAAAGTTGTCCTTTTGTACTTCTGATCAGTTTGTTAGGTTGATTGAGAGTCAGTGGGTGAGAACAGGACTCAAATTCAATTTTGATTGATGAGTCAGATGACACAGCTGAGAAAAAGTAGGACACTGCAGTTTGTGTTCCCTCTAAGTAGATAAAAATAAAGGACTAAATTTTCAAAAGATTCAGGTCACTGAAGTAGGCTTTGGTATTCATTATAGCAGGTGCATGTGGCAATAGTACCCATGGGCCGTTCCAGACAGTGTTTCAGCGAGGGAATGAATTGCACTTATTAAAATTTAACTCTGCTGAGGCAGAAGGGTTGCCTGTAAAATTAACCCATCCAAATGGCATGGCTAGATCAGAGGATCACAAATTACATGTTTTTCCATATGTTTCCTCATCTGTGAGTAGTAACTCCAGCTTACTTCACTGTGGCAACGTGGGCCTTCAGCAATGAGGAATAAATGCCACAGCTGAGGGTTTCTGGTACACTGTGTCAGTTGGTGCTGCACTCCCAGTGAAGAGGTATCGGGCCTCAGAACTAGCAGGACTGACCATGAAAGAGATGGATTTGCTCTGTAGGAATGATGAGGGCAGGGTTCTTGCTCAGGCCCACCATGTGCTGGCTGTAAGGCTGTGCCCAATGAAGAGGGTTTGTCTGGGTTCTCCATCCTGCTAAGACAGTTGTAGGAAAGTATTGGAGCTTGTGCCAACCTACAGGTAAACATTAATCTCCTTCAAACTGTAGGAACCATCCAGCACAAGAAATACTCTAGGTCAGATACAAGGGTTGTTTCCAGGTAGAGTGAGTTTTATGTATTAGAAACCAGGAATGACCTGTACAGTGGGTCTCTCCTTAGAATTCAAATTCTCTAGGAGTCTATATCCCTGAAAAGCCAAGTTGCTGTACATCCTAGCTATCAGCTATGGCTGCAGCAGAAAAGACAGATCCTTTCCTAGAGCTGCAATCATACTCCTTTCAGGGTCTCTTACTTATTGGGCTGCATCTAGGCAGCATCTGAAAGCCATTCTAAGAACCTGCCCTGTGCCCACTCTATGATCCACACACAGGCAACTGCATCCAGCACCAAACTTCCCTACTTTAGCCAAATAACTTGGCCTGGAGGTGATGTGTAGTTATCAGAAGGTCTCACACGGGCCAGATGTTTGCAGGCATCCAGAAGTTCATTGTTATAAATGACAAAGGCTTCAATAACATCTCCAGCCACATGAGCCCAACTGCCCAACGCAGAGCCAAAGAGCAGTCAGTGTCAGGGCCAGGCTTCAGCGCACTGACTCAAGTGCATGAAGTCCAGGTCTGTGCACTGTTTGGTCTGAAGTAATTACTCAGGTCAGGGAGGCCTCAGAGAGGAGTGTTATGCTGTGTACACACTCTGGGGCACAGGAAAACAGAGTTAAATGGAGCTGAAGCTGAAAGCTATTTTGGCAAATTAATGTGACCTTCCCATGAATGGGCGAGAGGGTCTGTTAGCTGTCACTGAAAAAGTCACCACTGCTGGGTCCTGCTTTAGTTCTACATATTCCAGTGTAGCCTTTGCCCAACTCAGCCTGTTGCATAAAATAGACTATAGGAGGACACAAATTCTAAGGCAATGCAGACTGAACTAAAACAGGCAAAAGGACCCACCGATACTCCCAATGGCAGCAATAAACTAAGACACTAGGACTGGGCCCCAGTTAAGCAAAACCAGAAATCATGGAAATACAGCCTAACTACTGAAAAAAAGTCATCACAGGCCTTTTAGTGTGTAACCTTTTCTGGGGCTGTGTGTTCTGAAACTGACCCAGAGAAAGCTGGTGGGCTTTGCTGGCACCATCACTTCCTGGGTGCCCAAGAACCAGCACAACCTCTCTGAGACAAAACTGAGATCAGTCCCAGAGGTGAAAAGATCAGGAGGGAGGCTTGGACCTCCACAGCTGTTCAAGTCCACCTCAGCTACTGTATTCTTTCATTTCCCTCCATAACCATCTTTAACACCAGGCTGCCAAGAAGGAGGAAGAAGTACTAAAAATTTTGCAGAGTAGAAGAGGGGATACAAAGTATTTTGTGAACCCTTAATTTCAGTACAAAGTATCAGGTATCTTAACTGGTTTTCCTCTTTTCAGTATCTTGAATAAGAGGTTAAAAAGACTGATTCCGCTGGGTGGCTGCTACAGGACATAGGAGTGCAAGGTCACTTTATTTAAAACACTGAATTTTATTTAATGTAATGCTCTAATAAGGTCATGTTGACATTCTGAATTCTCTGAGCTATTACATTCCTTAAGTGTTAACACAATCCTACAAATCATGAGTAATTACCTTTCTACCAAGATATGGTGCAACTTAGAAAATAGCAGCGAAAAGTTTGAGGAAGCATGCTATATATATATATAATTATATAAATACACCTATGTATATACATGAATGCATGTACTTATGTACACATATGCAGCCCTCATCCCCACTGGACTTATACCTCTTAGAGTGACCAAGCTCCTCCTTGGATAATGGCTAATGTGATTGGATAAACCTGATAGCAAGTATACATGAAAGTACTTTTTTCCGTGACACAAAAAGCTTATCTTATTAAAACAGTTATCTGTCAGTTATTCCACTCTGACACCATGATCACTGGTCAAATATGAATACCTACTGCAACTCTAAGGAAAATTACATTTACGCTGAACAAGGCATGACTCACTTGAAAAAGAAATTGTGCCTGACCGTGCATATAAACTTTCTTGATTCAAAATACTACTACTCCATGACGTAAACCTTCCTCTAAATATAGCTCACTAACCAGGTACATTCATTCTTTTGCTATCACACATCAGTGGTCTTAACTTTTGTGGACAGTGTTGCACCATTAAGTTAATGGCATAAAATGACTGTTTGGAGGAAGCCTTGTCCCCTCCCTCTCAAGTAGAATGCAGCCAGGCAGGATATTGGAAATGGCATGGACACAGACCACTGACTCTTTTTCTTCCTCAGCAATATTTCTACTGTCACCAGTTTGCTTGGTGATAAATTTTAAAGACCTAAATATGTCTGTGCTCTCCTATCGCATCTCCATCCTCCTGCCACATTAAGATGGCAATGAATCCTCTCTTCCAAGATTACTTTTTTCTATAAAGTCAGGCTGTGTTGTATCAATTTTTATAGGATTCACATTATTTGACCCAAATCTAGATTATTCCCTTTAGCCAAAACAGAACACCTTACCCACTGGAAACAGAACACATCACAACCCACCTGACTATCTCTCAACTACGTTTGTGTTGGTGCCTGTGAGGATGTGACTCTTATGCCTGCTCATGGGAGCATGATATTCAATCGGAGCCATGAGGTGACCTTATGTTAACTTCTGCAAAAGCCCACAAATTGAGTGTTCAGAAACAATCATTCAGATATATTTTCTTCTACAACAGGAAATATATTATACTCCAACCTTCATTTAACAGATACAGCAAATTATGAAGGATTTTGCTTCTCAGTTTCATTTTAAAAGAATATTCATGGGAATAGTTAAATGTGGCAGAATCCTTAATGTAAGTGAATTCAGAGAATCTTATATTTATGGCTATCTTTCTTCATGTACGCATAGTTTAGGACAGATCAGTCAGACTTCAGACTTGCTATAACCACTGAATTTATACTCATGCCAAATTTGAAGAAAGATCTTGAAGGACTAATCAGTTCACTACTGCTATTCAATATTCAGCTGTCAGGATGACACAGCTTTGATACTAGTTCATGTAACTGTTTGCTGGCTCCCACACTGTACCTGTTCATCCCACTCTTCCACACCACCACCTCCTCTGTTCACTGTACTGTGAGCTCACGCTATAGGTATGCCAGAGCAGAACAGGTTTGTCAGGACAAGTATTGCCTAGTAACTGATTTTATTTAAGTCCTCAGGACTTAAGGTTCTTCAGCATAATTACACTTTTTTTAGAGGAATGACATTTTCTTCTAAGACTGACGTAAAAATGTTTGTGATTTCTGAAAAAAAAAAAAATCCCTTCTGTCAACTTGAAATTTTTTGTGGTTTTGAGTCACTTTCAGAGAAAAATATGCTGCCATTATCACAAAACATCCTTAATTCAGTTTCACCTCTCCTAACAGAAACTGTCAGTAATTCACACAGCTCTGAAAGGGCTTTATATTTCTTATGCATGCCAGAGGATTTTCTCAGCCTCTGGACTGCACTAGAGAAGCCACTAGCCCAGTGATGCGATAAGGCAGTTGTCCCTTCTCTCCAGGCAGCACAGTTACAGAGACTACTAACTTTCTCTACGGTTTTCTAGCACCCTAGGACAGAAATGTAGTTTTCTTCTCTGTTCTATGGGTGATTAAGAGTGTCTGTCCTCTCTTCTACCCTTGTAGATAGGCAGCTTGTACACGCATCTTCTTGTACCTCAGAGGGGAGTTTGGTGCACTAGAGAGCACCAGTATAAACCAATAGTGCATTTCTTGCCTCTGCTAGAAGCTGGACTTCTCCAGCAGTAAGGAGCCCAGTCATCACTGAGTGTAGCTAGTGGAGTGATGTGATCATGCAGTACGCTTTATTAACTGGATTAATGTTTTATTAAGAGGGATGATCACAGTGGAATGAAACTTCTGCTGGAAAAAGGACTGTTCTGTAACCGCCTGCTCCTGAATTTCAGTCACTCCTTGCTGAAGTATGTTAGAATCATAGAATCATAGAATCACTTAGGTTGGAAAACACCTCTAGGATCATCAAGTCCAACCCTCTTCGAACATCTCCCTAAATCCTAGACCGTGTCTCGAAGTGCCACATCTACCCGTTTTTTGAACACCTCCAGGGATGATGACTCCACAACCTCCCTGGACAGCCTGTTCCAATGGCTAATCACTCTTTCAGTAAAGAAAAAAAACTTCTTCCTGATATCCAATCTAAACCCCTTCTGGCGCAACTTGAGGCCGTTAGCTCTTCTTCTTTCATTAGTTACCTGGGAGAAGAGACCAGCACCAGCCTCACTACAACCTCCTTTTAGGTAGTGGTAGAGAGCAATGAGGTCTTCCCTCAGACTCCTCTTCTCCAGACTAAACAATCCCATTTCCCTCAGGTGCTCCTCATACGACATATTCTCCAGACCCCTCGCCAGCTTCGTTGCCCTTCTCTGCACCTGTTCCAGCATCTCAATGTCCTTCTTGTACTGTGGTGACCAAAACTGGACACAGTACTCAAGATGTGGTCTCATGAGCACTGAGTACAGGGGCACAATCACCTCCCTGCTCCTGCTGGTCACACCATTTCTGAATTTCTGATACAGGTTAAGATGCCGTTGGCCTTCTTGGCCACCTGGGCACACTGCTGGATCATGTTCAGTTGGCTGCCAACCAACACCCCCAGGTCCTTTTCCACCAGGCAGCTTTCCAACCACACTTCCCCAAGCCTGCAGTGTTGCTCGGGGTTGTTATGACCAAAGTGCAAGGCCTGGCACTTGGCTTTGTTAAACCTCATACAGTTGGCCTCAGCCCATCACTCCAGCCTGTCCAGATCCCTCTGCAGAGCCTTCCTACCCTCAAGCAGATCAACGCTCCCGCTTAATTTCGTGTCATCTGCAAATTTACTGAGGGAGCACTCAATCCCCTCATCCAGGTCATCCATAAAGATATTAAATAGGACTGGCCCCAGAACTGAGCCCTGGGGTACCCCACTGTGACTGGCCGCCAACTGGATTTAACTCCATTTACCACAACCCTCTGGGCTCAGCCATCCAGCCACCTGTCTACACCGTGAGCCACCAGCTTGTTCAACAGGATGCTGTGGGAGACAGTGTCAAATGCCTTACTGAAGTCCAGGTAGACTGGACATCAACTGCCTTGCCCTCATCCACTAGGCGAGTCACCCGCTCATAGAAGGAGATCAGGTTGGTCATACAGGATCTGCCCTTTGTGAACTCATGCTGGCTGGGCCTGATTTCCCGGTTGTCCCGCACTTGCTGCATGAGCACATCCAAGATGAACCTCTCCATAATCTTCTTCGGTACCAAGGCCAGGCTGACAGGCCTGTAGTTCCCCGGATCCTCCTTCTTGCCCTTCTTGTATATGGGCGTCACATCAGCAAGTTTCCTGTCATCCGGGACCTCCCCTGTTGACCAGGATCACTGATAAATGATGGAGAGTGGCTCGGCAAGTTCCTTCACCAGCTCCCTCAGCACTCTCGGACCTCATCCGGCCCCATGTTGCGACATGCTGTTATACAGTATGTAACACTGAATTCAGTACACTGAATCCTTGACTAGCTTGATCTTTGACTAGCAAAACAATGTAGAAATGGATATCGCATACACTGGAATGAAACCAGAATGACATAACTGCATTCACAGATAATATTAGCATGGTAAACACGATCACTTGAAGTCAGGAAACTGAACATTATGACACATTTCTGCACATCTCTCCCAATGAAATCGATAATTACATTATCAGGTATTTTAAGGGCTTTGGTTAAAACATGAACATAAACAGGGATGGCTAAAACTCAGACTGTCCAGATGTTTGCTTTGGAAGAAAGAATGTGAAAAATTCAGTAACACAGCTTTGCTGCTCTGCTGTTGTTCCCCCAGCCCATGCCTCCAAAAACCTGTGGGGGAAAAACTGAGTTATAAGAGCAGTGCAGGTTCTGTTCAGCAGGGTCCTCCTTTTCTCTCTGGCCCAGCAAGCCTCCAAGTGTGAGAGACTTCTAAAAATGGAGAATGAGTGACTCATAAAAATGGAAACCTGAAGGAGGCCAGTAAATAACACTGCTCAGCTACACAGCCACAGTTTCCTATCACCACTGAAGAGAGGTGTGTTCTTAGGCAAACATTTTCTAACCTTTAAACAAATATTTGGCTTGAAGGTTGGGAAAATATTGTTTTGTAACAAAGACATGACCATTCCCTATCACAAATACAACTGTACCTGCCAGATGTTGCTATACATTAGATCGTGTTATAAAACCTATTGTATCTGGCAAACTGAGTATATTGGATCAAAATCGAGCCCAGTATGTCACATATATTGTTTTAAATGGCTTTTCTATTATAGAGGGATGTACTAAGTCATTTGGAATTTGAGGGGATAAGTGATTAAATACTTGGATGGAGTCAGCCAAGCATACCAAATTGGTCAATGAGGTTTCTTGTCCTCTTTTTCTGCAACAATGCTTAAATGCACACTGTCTTAGTACGATGTAATAAAACAAATGTTCGGAATACTCCCTTCAAAAGATTGTCTGCACTATGTTCTTTCAGACAGTATTCATTATTAATTGCCATTGCTATTAATTTAGGTTGCTTTTTTCTTACACATCACTGGTTTACAGCAAAAAAAAAAAAAATTTTAAATATACACTGATGCTGATGAAAGGTGCTGAAATGGTGGTGTAGGGATGTGACATCTCTGCCTTTGTCTGCCCTGTCAATTAACTTCTGGATATAGAGCATAGATTTTCTTCTGTTAGCCCCTTTCCAGTTTTCATTGTGCTGCATCTCTGTTTAGGGCTACAGTTTATACAGAAAAACACTTTGGAATCATTTACCTTGCAACAGTTCAGCCATGGAGGAAAAGTTTGTCTTCCTACCAAAGCACCCAAGCACCCACAGTGCCCTGTCCCCAGTTGTATGATTGAACGTGCATGCAGATGGTGCACATGCACACACGACAGAACGTGTGCGCACTCCTGGCACAGCATCAGGAGTCTGCTTTCTTGGCCTGTCCCACATGTACCTACCACAGCCCCTAAGCGCACTATTTGACCAAGCATTCAAGCAGCTGCTCTGTTGCATGCATGAACACATTTACATTTGGATCATGACACAAGGGGGGAGGGGGGTATGCACTGAGCCCCTGAAACAGCTCAGCTGTAGCTGGCAGTAGGGAAGGGGCTAGGAACTGGATGAGCTGTTCTGCCAGGCCAGATTAATCCCAGAGCCTAGTGTGTGGTGCAGATGTTGTATAAAAGGAACTGTTGACACATTGTTTTATGCTTCTACCAGAAAAAAATTTGTGCATTTCATTTTTTGTTTTTTTTGTTTCCTTTTCCCATTTTAGTCCTTACAGCTTAGAGGGGTAACTCACAGCTTAAGCTAGGTTGCTGGATTTTATTTACTCTGTCCAAACTCACTGGCTCGGCCCCAGTATGTTTCCAATTCACCAGCTACGACTTTTTCTCTGCTACTGTACAAGTTGCCATCAGCCGAGATGTGAAGGGGAAGTGGCAGTGTCCTGCAGGATGCGAGCAGGCAACCTCCTCTCCTTTACCAGAAGCTGCCTTTAGTCACCTTAAGGGACCCTTCAGCAAGCTACAGTTTTCACTGCTGTTTTTCATGTGGTGGGGAAGTTCCTCGTGGATTAACTGTACAATTGCTGGCCAGAGTTTGAGACGGATGAAGAAAGAAGGACTTGAAGTGAAACTTGAGGCGGCCACTGGCTCGGACCACACAGAGGGTTGGCTGGACAACTATTCACCCTGGACACTGCTCTGAGCACTAGCCAGGTACGTCAGGATATTGAAAAGTAAGTGTCTCCAGGAGGCCAGCACAGAAGCAAAGTCTCATTTAGCTTGGATGGGGTTCCTGGAGGTCCCTTGGTTCAATCCGTGTCCCCAAACAGGCCCCATTTTGAAATCATGTCCCAGTGGGCCTGAGGCAGGACATTAATGCCTGCCATCAAGATTCCACCTTGAACGCACCCCACCCCCGACCCGAAACTCAGCCTCCTGCTTCACCCTGCTGCCTCTCGGCCCTCACCTCCTCCCGCCTCACCCGGCGCCTTTTGAGATGCGAATTAAAAACCAACACAAAACCACCCCAAACCAGTGGAAGGAATCGCTGTTTTGGGGGCTTCTCGCTTGTAGCGGTGGTGGGGGAGCAGTGAGGCATGGGGCTCTCCGGGCACTTCTGCGTGAGACGGGGATGCCGCCTTCCCGGGGCGCCCGGCCGCAGGGAAGCGGGGCTCTCGGCCGGCGTCAGCCGCGGCTCCTCTCGCTCCCCCGGCCAGCTCGGCGGCGAGAAACAGAAAGAGAAAGAGCGGAAACGCCGTTCCCACCGGCGGCGGTGGCGGCGGGTGAAGCGGCGGGGCCGGGCCGGGCGGGGCAGGCC
>VZZY01012175.1:142368-170809 GCA_013400335.1 Eurystomus gularis
CCCCGCAGCCCCCGGCGTGAGGGGGGGAAGGCGGTGGTTGGGCTCCGGAGTAGTCGTTGTTTCCCCAACTCTCCGATGTGAGAGGAGTGTTTTATGTAAGATGCATCACTCGTATTTTAAACCCACCCTATTTAGCATTAAAAGCCGGATTGCCAACTGCCCCCCCCAGCTTGAAAATTTTGGCGCTTTTGAAAACCTGGCCAGGTCCCCCTCTCCTCCTTTGAACTTTTAAATGCTTTTAGGGGTGTCTCCTTAAGCGCTTGGTCTCCTTTGCATTTCTTTCAGTCTGAATTGGAGGAGGGGAGGGACGGGGACACGGCACACTGCTCATCTGGGTGTAATAGTGTAGTTAAATTTCGGTTTCATATTTTACCGTCAATTTCGGCTTAATATTTTCATGTAAAAGGCTAAAAAAAAATGATGCTTACTTGCTTCCAAACAGCAGTTTTCATTGGTATTCTGAAACGCTCGAGGACGCGTTCCTTTGGCCGTAGTTTTTATTAAGCACTTAATTTTACAGCAGTCCTGTTTCACAGAAGATCGCAGTGAACAGCCTTCTCGTAAAGGATGAGTGCAGGCGTTTGTGCTGGGGAGCTGGGCTGCGGTGCTTTGAATGTGGCTCGCTGAAATGAATAACAAAGGTTTCTCGAATGAGAAAAGCTTTAAAAGAATCACCCTAGAATTAGTCCAGCCAGAGGGCTTTGAGTCTTGGCAGTACATTGATACTACTATAAAAGGTGCAGTGCTTTTTTTTTTTTTCTTTTTTTTTTTCTTCCCTGCCCCCCAGTGAGCACTCTTTTCTATTATGGGAAATATAATCAGCTGATATCAATAATGACATATAATAATCTACTTACTTGATCTTATTTTGGTGCTTCCTGACTGATTTCAAACAGGCAACGCTTGTCCTAAAAATAGTTGTCATTGAGTACACAGATCAGGTTGTCTGCTTGTTATAAGAAGGTTGGCTGGGTTTTTTTGGTTTGGTTGGTTTGGGGTTTTTTGTTTTGGTTTTTTTGGGGTAAAATAGGGTTATGGGTGTCCCTGTAACACCTCCCACCCCTCATCTTAATATCCAGAGTTAGAGTTTGTAAGAGGAGAGAAAGTGGCATGCCTGTGAGAATTAAATGCTTTCAGTGAATAAAATTCTAAGCATTAATATACATTGATTAATACTATTGGTGAGAAAAGCAGGGAATTTTTATAATACTTAAGCACTTTTCTTTTTTACTCCCAGTAAAACTATAAAGCACTTTAAATCTAAGGTATTAAACTGATCTTATGATGCTTGTTTCCATTCCTAATCAATTACACTCTCTGGCACTCTAAAATGTAAATTATTTTGTCCGAGAGCTATTTTTGTTTTCACATTATTTTTTTCTATCAAATAATAACCTACACTTTCAAAAAAAGGATACTAAAAAAAGTCTTGCTTGTCTGTTTGTTCTTATACACTGTAGTGTCTGCAACTTCTCAATTTTGTGATCAGACAAAAATCTAATCTACAATCCCTTCAGACTATTATTTTTATATCTGACAATATTGATTTCAGAGATTAATCAATAAAAAATGTTCACCATCAGGACACTGGGGACACGACTGAGTTGGTAACACTTTAGTACTGCCTGCTGACACAGCTACAGGAGGTTTGGATTCAGTAGTACCGCTTGGGTAGAGATATCTCTTTGCCATTGCACCTCTGCTTAAGGACAAGATATAACCTGGTTCTGCATGTTCAGCTGATTTGATCTTAGAGGACCTCCAAGGAAACTACTGAAAGCATGAGGTCCAAATTGAAAACCTTTCAGAAAACTCCAATTAAATGGCATAGGCTTAGAAAATGCAGAGATCTGAAATGCATCTGTTGTCATTATTTCTGTGAATTTCAGAAACTGCAGTTCATCTAGTCATCATTGATGTAATAGACCAGGCATCAGTTGGTGGCACTTCCTTCTATCTCTGGTAGTCCTTTGACCTGAGCTACTTTTAACAAAGTTCGTCTGCTTCTTGTTTTATGCGGTGGCCTCTAGCTTTACCTGTTTCCTGTTTAATATAAATAAGAACTTGTACAAGTAGAAAAGTATAAATCCAGACCAATATAGTATGTCCAACACTTGCTCAAATTCTTCCCAGAGTGCACAAATTTCTGGTAAGGTGCATTTTTCCCTCCCCAATTTACTCAGCACCTGTGCAGGAAATCTTTTAAGTCTTTTAAAATGGTCATTAAAATGAAAGACAACTAAGAAGCAGAACCTGCTTGGTCATCTCCAACAGCTGTTTGAAAGTGTTTGCACATTTAAAAATTCCAAACTGTATGCCTGAAATATCCTCTCTTTGAGTACAGTAAGGACACATGCAGAAAAGAGAGGTACCAGAAAAGCTGGTACTGATGGTACCAGCTGAGGGTTGCTTCTGTGCATAAGTGAAATTGCAGGGAGCCCTGGGATGTTTTTTATGTTTAGCTGACTGTGTCATTCATCATGTAAATAAATAAATATACACCTCACCCTTGTATAGAGGGCGAGGCTTATTTCACAGCCTTTTAGTTTTATATAGAAAACGTGTAGGGAAAGTGTCTAACTTTAGCATCCCCAACTCCACTTCTTGTTCCCTCCCATCCTTATTTGGCTTCTTACTCACTAGAGAAAATCCTTGGAGAAAGTTATAAAGTCACTTAAGAAGTCTGGAAAAAAACTCTTAAATGGGGGGAGTTTGCAGAATAAACACAGTAAGGCAAATTGTCACTTGAAAGCAATTTACGTTGCTGCACACATGGACTGTCACAGGACTGTCACAAGCTGCCTGAAGGACGGGCAAACAAAAGACACTGAAATGGAGTAGGGTTGAGGCTTCAGCAGATTATAGCAGTGACTGGCAGCAGGTTTCTCTTCGAACAACTTTATTCCTTTGTATACAACTTCAGCAGTGATGCAGAATGCCATATGAGCAGTGTGCAAGAGGAAGCAATTTGGTCATTAATCATTGACAGCATCAACACTAAGAATATATAGTTGTGTGCATTTAAAGAATTTCCAAGCAGATGCTATAATTATGACCTTATGCACATCTATAGTCATAGCTTGTCTCAGTGCTAGATGTCATGCTTGCTGAAGCAGTTGTTTCTGCTTGGTTTTGTTGTGAGGCCATCTGTACAAATATGTGTTTTATTTCCAGCAATAAAAGTGAGGTAATTTTTTGTGCTCGCTTTCACTGTTCTTGGCATGCTGTTAGGCTCTAAGATCTTATCCCATATTGGTGCAATATGGGAATACTGCACGACATGAATTGTAAGTGGAATGAAGTAAAAAAAAAAAAAAAAGAAACAGATGCTGGTTGTGTTGCAAGATATGAAGAGTAGAGTGGCTTCTGTTTGTTGAAGGAAAACAGATAGGGAATGTAAAGAGATGCCAATTTAGGAACTTGGGGCCTGTATCTTTGTGTTTGGTTTTGGGAGAGATCTTCTCAGTTTAAGGATGACCCACAGCATTTTATGTAAAAGGACAATAAGTCTTATTCTGACTGTCCAGCTTTGAGTATTTTTTGCATGCATCGCAAACATGACTGTGGATTTCATTTAACATTTGGGTAATAGAGGGATGCTGAGAAAGAGCTTCTTTGTTGTGGTAGAGTTGGCAAGATACACATTACAAGGAAGCTAGGATAGCCTTGTCCTGATCTAGGGATTTGCAGAGGAAGGGTGAGGAAAAGTTGCAGCTTCTATGATGGCAGTGTGCATTTTTCATTTTTTGGTTAAGATCAGACGAGACTCTCATCTGAGCCACAGGAATTGAGATTATAAGAGAAAGGAGAGGGCTGTCAGTATCCAGCTTCTTCTGAAGCCTCTCATGTGGTTGCCTGCGAGGTGGTTAGTGCATATCAGCGTCTTCTCCAGAATTTAGCCTGTACCAGTTTCTGTATTAGCGCTGAGGATGGCTGTGTTACGCTGTATTGCAAGGAATGACACCTAAGATCCATGATGTACTGGTTTCTGCTTGCTGTATTCTGAAGAGAATAAGGAATGTCTATGCAGTAGTTATAGCTAAATGCTGACAGTGCTTGTTACCTTGAAACTGCTTGGTTGAAGGACGAGTAAAGAAAAAATATATGGCTTTCAAGGAACATTTTACATTCAAGTTGAATAGCTTATGTGAGTCTTACTGGCAAGCAATACGAGGAGTTAATATTAATGTTTGTGTCATTTGATTCATAAGGGTGTTCTCTGTTAGGTCTGATTCTAAGCATTGCTACTGATGACTTGCAAGAGAAACTAAACTACGTCTTTATGAAACGTAACAGGCTGGGAGATTGTGCTGGAGTCGGTGAGAAATATGTCAGTCTCCATACAGTCTCCATAATTTTCTCCAGATTCTTTTGTCAAGAAGTGGCCTTTCTTGCTTATCTTCCCCCTTAGGGGAAACTCACATCCAGCATATTTAGAGTGAAGTACAGATCTTAACAAATTCATTGAAGATGATGCCACAAAAGTGTCTTGAATGTCTTTGTAGGGCTCCATTGTAAAGATTCCTGTGCTCTTACAATAGAGAGGCTACTTGGGTCTTTCATACCATATGGAGTAAGGTGAATTTGACTTTATTAGAAAGAGGCTAGTTCACAGAGGCTGTAGGGAATGCAGAAATTTTTGTCCCATACTTGAATTTAGTGTAAAATATGTGTTTTATTTTGCTGGCATCAGAATATGTGGCCTGTGTCCCTGGGAATGCCTGTAATGGCTCACTAATGCACACTGAATAAATGCATTTCATAATTCATACCAAATGTTTGTCTAGAGACCTGTAAGAAGATTCTCTGTTGTCTCATGTATGAAAATGCACAACCTTTGTGATGGTTTCGACTCAGATCATTCTGTCTAGTAGTCACCTCTGACTCCAGCAGAAAACTGCACCTTCATTGTACTACTACTCTGACTGTAGCACTCATAGATGTTTTAAGTACATGTGGTAAATTGCAGCCATTCACCAGGGTGGGGATGCCAAACTTGGGAAGGAACTTTTTCTCTTTTAATAGTTCTTTGTTACTTAGCAACCACATCTACAGGAAAAGGTAATTTGGTGTGATGATCTAGGAGACAAAGCCAGATTGTGCTGCACCCTGCAACAGAGTGGTTTTTATACTGGAGTGTGCTTCTAAGAAAAGCAAAGGAAATGAAGAAGCAGGTTGCGAAAGATGCCAGAGGAGCATTACATTCAACAGGCCAACTGTTTGGGCACTGATTTAGGATGTGAGAAACCACATTCTCTTACCTCCTTCGCCTGGAGGGATTTGAACCCATGTCTGTCTCAGCAGAGTGGTTGAATGCTACAGGGTGTTCTGGGACAGGGTAGTCATAGCTGCTGTCCCGAGGCTGTCCCCTTCCAGATAAATCAGTAGACTGTCCTGGAACCAGGTGTCCCACCTCTCAGATTAAGTTGTATAAACACAAAGTGAAAGAGGCATTCTGTCTGCCTGTGCGTCTGCTTTCCTCTTGGGGAAAATTCCTGTGTTTTATACACTGTAGAACAGCTCCAGACTTGCTGCTGTCATATTCTAGTCTAGCCCCAGGGCTAAGATGCTGTCTCCTGGAATGAGGGAGGTTTCAATTGAGTTCTTCTTAATGCCATTTTCAGGACAAGGATTTGAACTAAGGTTTCCTAGTTATCTTTAGGAAGTGGAGACAGAAAGACTACCATCTAAGGAAACTGTAAGAGGAGGTAAGATGAATGAATATGTATAGACTAATATTGAGAAAGTAGACTGGATATTTCTGGTCTCCCTGTTTTAAAACACAAAAAACATGGGAATATTCAACAAAATTTAATAAAAATCAAACTTAAAACCAGAAAAGAAGGAATTTAGAGAAGCTCCCCCCGCCCCCCAAACTAGAAATCATATGTATGAATGTCTCCAAAATACATGCATTGTCAAAATTGTTGATAATAAACTTTTGGCGAAAGATATTAGGCTCCATGCTTCAGGATGCAAAGCCACTCTTCAGTTATCAGAGATGACAGTTACAGCTAACAGACCGGTCACATTATCTCTGATGTGTCCAGGACAAAGGGACAAAGTTTTTATTTTATCTACTGAAGTAGGCAGTAGGGAAGAGGAAATCCAAGTCTCTTCTGTCTTGTGTTCCAGGCAGGGTGTCTGTTCCTGCTTTCTTCTATGAGTAAAGCAGTCAGCGGTGCCAAGCTCCTACTTGTGCTTGCTGGAACAAGGGGTGGCAAGAGTAGCTCTAATATTTATGCTTTACAGGCCAATGGGTAGTAAAAACCATCTCCTGACAGAAATTGGAGAAGCCATGGAGTAGCATGATTATACTCTTGTTTGGAGCAGTGCTGGCTGCTGACTGATGGAGTGTCTTTCTTAAAAGCTCTGTCCTCAGTACTGTGTACTGCCCTATTCCACCTGCCTTGCTAAATTCCAGTGGTGAGGAGCCAGCTCAGCAGCTCTCCTCAGGTGAAGGACTGAAACTGCTGCCTCTGTAGTCCTTGTATGTCAGATCTAGAGTCATTCTTCCTCTGCTGAAATATGAAAAAAAAAAAAATATTAAAAATTAAAGCCATTGCTCCAGATTAATTATAAAGTAGGCAACAAGCTGCTAAACCATATGAAGACCAGGAAATTTTATGGCATGTTTAGATGTGGAATTTTAGCAATTTGAGAAGAATTGGGATGCCTACAAGAGTTCTGATGCTTCCAGGATTAAAGAATAGCAATAAAAAGTTTCTCGGGAATTAGCTACCTAAATTCTTACTGTCTCTCTGGATCTGACCTCAGCTGCTTGAAAGTTATGATATTTGTACAATATCATATTCAACCAAAGTCCTTGAGTAGGTGACTGTTGGTGACCCAGAATACCCTAGAACAAATGTGTCAATTCACTTTTTTGCTTAGGAACCTAGCTAAAACCTTAAAGAGATCGTGTTTCTTATGAGGACAGAACAACAAAGTGGTCATGGTTAAGACCAGGACTGAAGGGAATGAATGGAGCAAAGCTTTTCAAGCAGCTGTGCTTCAGAAAAGTATTGCAGTGGCTTTTGCAAGAAGATATGAATTTTCTCTCCCATGGTAAGGAAAAAAAAAACCAAAACAAACCCATTAATCTCTGAAAACAGGGTATGAAAACTTCTTTGCAGGAAAAGCACATATGAGTCAACGTGGTATACCAGCTGTCACCAGACCCCAAATGTTTACTGGCTGATGCTTCCCAGCTATTACTGTCATCTGTACTTGTAAATGATTCTGTGGCAGTAGCTTAAGCAGCTTCAGAAGGTTATCACAGCATCTATGAGGAACTAGGGGAGTGCAGATGCCGAAGCAAGGAGATCACTTAGGCTGTATTCCCTGGCAACAGCTAAGGAGGATGTTGGGCTGGGAAACAGGTTTTGCCAGTGGAACAAGCCAACCCAGTAGTCTTCTGAGTAATGCTCAGCTTGTGTTCCAGAAAGTGAGGCTGTGCCGTCTGAAAAAGTTACATACTGTTTACCAGTAGAAACTTTAACAGCAGTTTTCCACCTTTCTCTTGCAAATTGTGAGTCCAAACTGTTATTAAGCTAACAGGAAGTAGAGGCCTTCTGCATCTTTTTACTGTCCTCTACTACAAAGTGAAAACTTAAGAGTAACCAGAACTTCTGTATAGAATGTTTTCAAGTTTAATTTAATACCATTGCAAATGCAGCTTTTGAGAGAACTGGTACTATCAGAATGGATTTTTCTCATCTGTTTTGCTCCGTGTGCATTTCATGTTCCACACACTGAATATATTTTCTGAAGATGTTAAATGTAACTCCAGAAGCTAAAATGGGAAAGTTAACATGTACCTCTGAATTTCATACTACATCTAGTATCTGAGTACCTCCTTCTCTGTCTTTCAATTATGTAAAGACTGTTTAAGTAGAATTAGCTAAACAACCTTGAATTCTTTAACATTAGCTACTTCACAGATGGTTTCTAAGAGCAGGCATACAAATTGGTTTAAGGTGGGGCGGGGGACCAACCAGAATTAGGTATTGAAATGACACAGTTAAGACATACGTTGTACCATTCTTTACATTTATTTTTTTTTAATAAGCAGAAGCTTAACTCTAATGATAAATGAATCTAGCTTCAGAATTCTGGCTTTTGCAAAAGAAAATTTGTTTCAGGCTGCACTTAGATTTTGGAACTTAGTTTCTTTTTTGTAGTGGTTGTATGATATTGCTAGTTGTAGTATGCTGAAATGATTGTAAAAGGAATCCTTTTCTCAACTTTACTGAAAATATTTTATTTAGAGGTTAAATATTCTTCATTCAGTTTTTACAGCAAAGGCACTGAATTTAGTTGACAGGACTACATGCCATTAAAATAGCAAATACCTTACACGTTTGTTTCAGCTTAAGTGTTTACTGCAGTGTTGGTAAAAGCTGTGTACCAGGCTTTTCATACGGAAATTTGCAGCGAGACTGGAAGTACAAACACATTGTTTATTGGGGAAAGAAAAATAGTTTGCCCTACAGAAAATTGTACTACTGTGAAGCCTGCTGGGAATTCTGTAACAAGTGCACAGCTGCTTTTGCATCTCCTTTTCTGTGGGAATATGCCTAAAGGTGACATATCGATACCCTGAAGCCAAGCTAAACACAGAATTGCAGGGAAGAGGTCACCTGCACTAAAGAAAAAGGGGACAGCCGGCTCAACAAGGATTGTAAAATTTACTTTTTTTTTCAGGAAGTTCTCCATTTTTGTTACACACAAGGGTTAAATATGTACCAAAAATAATTATTTCAATATGTGACATTTCTCAGCACTAAGAGGCAAAAGTTGTCCTTTAGAAGACCTCAAATGATGGCAGTACTGGTTGGAATGGGATATGTCTTTATTTTAACGGCTGTATTGAATTGTCTCATACGTGATACTTGGTCTTGTACTTTCTTTGTTATTTTAAACCTACATGATATGCTATGAACACACATTTTCCTCAGTTGAGCTTTTAAAATGTGATTGGTAGGCTCAGGCATTGCAACATGCAGTAGTAGTGCCGAAGTCCAGAGGGAAGCCAGAGTAGGTATCCTCCCTTGTTTACAATACAGTTTGAAAAGGGGTTTGTTACTTCAGAGTCAATAAATGCAAAGACAAGGCAAATATTCTGATTTCACCTTCTTTCTGGTAGGCTGGGATTATGGCTTTAAAGAAAGCTGTAGTGAAAAAAAAGTCCTTGTGTTCGGAAAGTAACAACGTGAATGCGTTAGGTCTGCTAAAAAATGTAGCTTGGACATTTAACTCTTGGGGAATTCATTGTACAGTCCTATTCCATCTTACTTTGTAACTGGGGGGAAAAGAGCCCTAAAAATTGCTTGTTGTATTTAAGATTAATGTGAGAAGGCCATTAAATCTCTACTCTCTATATATTTAAGGAGCTACTTACCCAGCTGTGTGCTGTGCAAGAATGGCTTAGACATTTCCCTTTGAAGCCTACAGGCTGAAGAAAATGAGAAAACCTTAAAGCAAAACAGAGAACTTCCATCTCTTGTAGAGTTTTGAAAGCTCTAGGCTGGATAATTTACTAATGGGCAATTAAATTTTAAACACTTCACAGCATGCTTTGTTACTTATTTTCGTGACTATATTTTTATTTAGTATTGGAATGCTGACTCAACAGTATAGCAAAAACGACTAATGCGCAAAGCTATATCCTGTTGGTATTTGAAAGTTCTAGCTACTGTAAACTCTTAAGAGCGATGCACAGAAATGAATGTAAAATGCTGTAAATTATTTGGCTGGTTAAGTTAGCAGTGAAGCTGCCTTATGTGAGTGTAAGAGATTAATTTACCTGTGTGCATTTGTACAGCTCTTGAGAAATCCAGGCCCCTAACCTGTCCCCTGGTCCACTGCTGCAACTCCATTTGAGCAAACCAAGAACAGTGAACACTACATGATGTTTCATTGTGTGATTCAACAATTCGTGTTGATAAGAAAAGAGTAAATCTAAGGGCAAACTCCTGCCTTAGTTCATTAGTAGAGTTATTATGCATTTACAGTCTGCCTATCTATACTGCAAAGATAAATCCTTAACTTTCAGGTAGATCTTATAGTGCAGCTATTTGTACTAAGTAAAACTAGCTGAATGTTCAGGTCCTGCTTTCTAGGGGTAATTGCCACCTGCCAGACTTTTGTACGCTGCTTCAATGAAAATATCATTTACGCTAGAAGTTACTATTAGCCATGAAATTCAACTAAGCAAACAATAGAAACTCTCTCAACATCTGAAACAGAAGTTTGAGTTCCAGGTTTTAGCCTTGAATTATACCGTGTCCTTAAATGCCATGGGGGAGATGGTGATGGTCTTTCACATTTCTGAACCACCTTTTATCAGTAGATCTCAAGGCATGTGTGTACCAGGAACTGCTTTACTGATCAGAGCACTTTTATTACGTTCTGCATCTTGTGAGATGAGTGATGTTTCCATATGTATTTTGCAGAAGGATGAACTAAGACAAAGAGGAAAAACAGTTTTAAAAGGTCATGTAAGAGCTATTAGTATGGTTGAGAATAGGAGCTTGTAAATTTTGTCTTGCAGTTCTCTGCTCCTGTTATTAGGCTGCATTCACATACAGTAAGCTGATTTCCCATCCCATGGATGCACTTCGGCATGCTTTCATTTTCCTACATTGGATATTTTTCCTTCAGTAGTAGTTTTTCTGCTCGGTAATATTAGAGGGAATTGCAGCTACTTGAATAGAGACTTAGAAAAGCCATATCAAAGTCTGCAGTGTACATTTCGGTATGTTCCCTTCACTGGAGATTCCAGGAATATTGCCACTCCCTTCTAGGAAATTGTCCAGTTGTGTACTGCGTGTAGAAACCAAACTAAACATAAATTAAACAGCCCACAGCTTACGAAATGTGTGAGTAACCTGTGTGGGAAGAAGGCAGTGTTTGCTCTGTTTTAGCATGCTAGTTGCCTCTCCTTATACCTAGTAAAATGTTTGCTCAGGGTAAAACAAAATAAGCTGAGCCTACTAACAGCTCTGCCCGCAGAAGGAAGATGTCTTGGACTCCTGATTCCCACCCTGTGGCCCAACCTTGTTCCCTGTGCTAGGATCGATCCCTGCTGGACCACAACAGTAAGCCAAGTCAGTTTATCAGACTGGAAGCAACGTACTCGCTTTCTGCTGGATTAGTTTGCTCTGAGTTATTGCAGTCAGGTAAACAACAACTATTGCAAGAGTGGGCAAACTTTTCTCTTCACATAGAGAAAAGGATCTTCTTTTCTCAGCAGTAACTCTGGGATTGTACTGGATGCTTCATGTAACAACTTGCTGAAAGCATGGAAAGAATAAAAAATGCATGGCCAAATTAATCACGGATCTAAGAAAGGAGCTGGCAGCCTAAGAACATGTTTTCTGTGATATAAAGTATTTGACTATAGCTGGCTGCCCCTTGTAAAGGAGCATTATTTCAAGCAGGATTGAAATGACAGCTAGCAAAGCTGAAATAATTTAACAGGATTCTTCTTTCTTAATACAGATGCCACCACTAAAATATTTCTATCTGGTATACCTCAGGTACACACATCTCATGGGGAACTTTACTTTTTCTCCCTGGGTAAATAGTGTTATATGATAAATTGTGTTGTCTTTGAAACTAGTGAGCAAGTAATGCAGTCATACTGTTGTGTTTAGTTACTGGAACTAGTTTACAAATTCTGATCATTGACAATTACAAGAAACTGGATGCATTCCTAGGGCCAGACACTTGCAAAGAAGTTCCTTCCTTGAAAAGATGTTTTAATTATCAATTTATACATTGTTGCCTAGACTCTTCAATGTTAGGCCTTTATTTTGGAGTTGCCAAGCATTTTACCTTCCTCCTCCCTTCGTACAGAGGTTTGAAAGATGGTGCTTACAGTACCTCACTTTCCTTAGAGTCATGGGCTGCATCAATACAGCTTTCTTCATGTTGGCCATGGTTTGCAAATGTAAGCACTGGCAGGAGGCTGCTGAACATGAGAAACCTTAGTATGATTCAGTCTTCAGCTTGGATGGTGGCTAAGCATCTTATATATGTGTTACCTTAATGTAATGGGATATAAGGAAATGAGACTCAAAATCATTGGTCAGTGTTGATGGTTTTTGACTGACATGGTGGGTCCAGAATTGTGATTAGGCAGTTGGAGCATTTTTGGTGAATTGTCCTGCTGATTTTATATTGCCTGTTTTCAATATATGCAGGGCTGTCTTATTCTGTCCCTGAGAGGTTAGAACAGGGGTCCCCAAACTACGGCCCGCGGGCCGGATATGGCATTCTTTTTCTGGTTTTTTTTGTGCACTACTACAAATAAAATATGTGCAGTGTGCATAGGAATTCGTTCATTTTTTTCCAAACTATAGTCCAGCCCCTGACAGTGTCTGAGGGACAGTGAACCCGGCCCCCTGTTTGAAGAGTTTGAGGGCCCCTGGGTTAGAATGAGGTATTTTCACTAGGAAAATAATCCTGTAGTTGTAAGAGTTTTTGGAAACATGAAATATCCCACCAAGAGACACTTCTCAAACTGAAGAGAGGTTCACCATTTAAAAATAAATTGCCATTAACCTAAGTAGACAATGTCATATCTGAAAACCACACAGCATTTAAGTTGCTCTGTCTGTATCTTTACATTGCTGTATTGCATGCCTTCTATCTGTAGTTTGCCTTCCTTAATGCTACATCACTAGCTGTTTCTAAACTTCTAGATGAGCTAAACCATTTACATTTCATCCTCTTCTGAATGTAAAGAGTATATGCAGCTACAATGCTGTTTTCTTTTCCTTTCCCTTTATCTGTTGGCAGGGCATACAGTTGTGATTGTTCTGAGTATCCTAACTCCAGAGTAACTAGTCACATTTATGGTTCCAACAACTAATGTTTGCTATGTGGGATGTCCTAAACATGTGAATGATTCGAAAGGACTAGTGTATCTATAAAATTTGCTTATGGTTCAGTAAGCGATTTCTCAGAACAGCTGAATTATTTCCCCATTTGGGCCTTGCAAATTAATGTTCTATTTTGAGAATGAAACTGTGAGTATGTTCAGCTAGGCTATATTCAGATGGCAGAGTACCATCAACCATCATATTTAAGACTGTGATTTAGAGTTTTGAATAAGCAATCTCATCTGAAAATGTATCTCACTTTGGCCCTTGTGTAGATATTGTCTCTTAATTTCTCTTTATTATTGTTTTAAGTTAGAAAGTAATATTCCAGTTGGAATATGCCATGTGTAAAATTGGAGACTGATGCACTTCAGTTCTGTGTGTTTTGTTAGTTGCTTGAGTGATTTTTTTTTTTCTCATTTCTGTTAAATTGATTTGCTTCTGTTTTGCTTTATATGCTGTTGAATTCTTCATGTTTCTGAGAAATTAGCTATTAAAAGACAGAAATAGGAGTTATTTGTATGCAAATGCATTATGATCTCTGGTCGATTTACATATTGGTCCTTGTTTTGGCTGGGATAGGGTTAATTTTTCTCCTAGCATCTGGCATGGTGCTGTGTTTTGGATTTAGGATGAGAATAATGTTGATAACACATGGACGTTTAGTTGTTGCTGAGCAGTGCTCACACAGTCATGGACTTTTCAGCTTCTCACACGGCCCTGCCAGCGAGTAGACTAGAGGTGCACAAGAATTCAGGAGGGGGACACAGCTGGGACAGCTGACCCCAACCGACCAAAGGGATATTCCATACCGTGTGACGCCATGCTCAGCAGTAAAAGCTGGGAGGAGGAGGAAGGGAGGGGACAATTGGAGAGCTGGTGTTTGTCTTCCCAAGTAACTCTTACATGTGATGGAGCCCAGCTTTCCTGGGGATGGATGGACATGTGCCTGCCGATGGGAAGTAGTGAAAGAATTTGTTGTGTTGTTTTGCTTATGTGCATGGCTTTCGCATTACCTATTAAGCTGTTTTTATCTCAACCCATGAACTTTCTGTTACCCTTCAGATTCTTTCCCCCATCCCACTGGAGGGTGAGTGAGCAAGCAGCTGGGTAGTGCTTAGTTGCTGGCTGAGGTCAGACCACGACAGTATGACATATTGAAGTATCTTTAAAAGATAGGCAAGGACTACGTGTCTTCCTCTGTGTATCAGTTTAGTAAAGTTGTGGTGATTCAGTCCCAGCAGCCAAGCCACGCGGCTGCTGCGGCTGCCCCCCACTGCGAACAAAAGAGTTTTAAAATGCCTTTTTGAGTTGAGATAACTAGAGTTTAATACATTGACACATAAGAAACAATGGCGGTAATAACATTGAGAACTGCAATGTACAAAAATAAGCAATACCATATGAGCAAACAGGCAGACCCCAGTGGATCAGCTGTACACCGAGAGCTGCCCAAGGAACTGGAACTGGCCCCAGGGCAGGATGTCAGCATGGTATAGAATAGCCTGGCTGCACCAAATGAACCCTGTCCTGTCTGAACCAGGACACTCTTGCCAAACAAGGCGGCTGATGCTAGTAATTTCCCTGAGTTCCACATGTTAAATCTATTACAAGATTAGCAGTATAAATTCATATTCCCCTGCTGTATCTAGTAGATAATGCTCTCTTCCATGTGAGGCTGCATTTTAATGCAAAGATGCTGCTTACAGATTTGATTTTTAACTCCACCGTATGAAATGGCCTTATTTTTTAATGTTGTATGATAATCCCTTACTGCCCACAATACCAATTTCTTTCACTGTTTTCATGCTCTGTTCTTTCTGATGGTGCGATAAAGCAATTTTTATTTCAGAAGTGGAGGTGGAAAGCATAATAATTTGCAGCTGGTTGTTTCTTTTTACTTCAAAATGGTAGGAAGAACAACTGTGGCTCACTTGTGTGCAAGGAATGATAGCTTACTAAGACTAGATAGGTATTCTTCACTAATTGGATATGTGATTAAAGCACTGCAGTAAGTGCCGCTGCAACACATTGAATACTTTTGACACATCCCAAGGTGCGTTTGGGATTGTAACAGGTGCAAGTTATCAATTTTTAGAAACCTCTTCCCAGTAAACCACACCAGGCTTCAAGCAGAGTACCATATTGCACAGCTGCTGGGCTCAGCAGTGCTGACTGGCATGTCCCAGTGGTACACCATGCAGAAACAAGGTCTTTCAAGTGCTGGAATGCTGAAGTAATTGATAGAACTTCAAAACCTGTTACAGGAAAATTAGAAGGGGTGGGGAAAGAGAAAGTTGAATCATGAAATGAAAGCATGGTTCCAGACCCTTTTGAGAAAGAAGAAGCTCCATCTTCTACCAGTCTCTTCAGAAAGTGCATATCCTCTCAGCTTCTCTGCCAGTTGGATGCTAAGTGTGTCTTAGCTGCTAAAATGAGGTTTTTTCTGTAGGTGCAGGCTGCCATATCTAAAGACAAAATCAGAAGTATGCTGTGCTGGTTCAGCCATCATCATTTTGTGCTGCCATCAGTTGCCTGATCACACAGGCCAACACTGAACTCAGCAATGTCCCTTCAGAAGTATTCTTTCAGACAGTCCTGCCATAGGTTCCCATGGGCCCAGCTCCTCCGCTGCCCACTGTGGTGCCAGCATCACCTGCTGGACACAACAGACAGAGATGGCTCCCTCAGTGGCCCCTCACATGGAAGGGACACCACTGAGAGAGCTCAGCAAGATGCAACCAGCCCCAACAGGAAGCTCTTTTGAGTAATCGGCCCCTGGTTAATATAATCCTGGCCTCGCCCACCACCACAACCACCTGGGTAAGGACAGAGACACAGGTGGGCCAGGTTCTGCCTCTGGAACATGAAGCCAGTAAGAAAAACAAAACATTCTGCTAGGTTGTGACTCATCCACAGGTCAACTCCAACTTGGGCTCACAACTCAGGCCCCAGCACTTTAAAGTATTACTGTTGTGTGAGATACAGCACCGTTATGCTGCAGTCAAGGTGAAAGTCTCATCATGCTTTTTACCAAATTAGCATGAGAAATGAGAAGATCGTAGAATCATTTAGGTTGGAGAAGACCTCTAGGATCATCTAGTCCAACCTTCATCCAACATTTCCCTAACCCCTAGACAATGTCTCGAAGCGCCACATCTACCAATTTTTTTAACACCTCCAGGGATGGTGACTCTACCAGCTCCCTGGGCAGCCTGTTCCAGTGCCTAACAATTCATGATCACAGACAAGCTACTGGCTATGTCTAGTCAATTTTATCTTTTCTGGTCTCTCTGCCAAAATATTGTCCATGTTAAGATTTTTTTTTTTCCCTTACTTTGAATGTTTCAGGATGTGTATTCCAGGAAGAACTGGAGAAAGGCTTGTACCCCTTTTAATACCTTGAATTTGGTGTCTAAGTTTTTAAGAAGGTTTTTAATAAACCTGTTTCTTTGATTGCATGTTAACCTCAGTGACTAGAGGCTTTCAAAATCCATTATTGCAGGAATGCTGCTGCACATGTGTTACTGACTGTAACAGTGCAAAAACCCTGAACAAAAGACCAGTACAAAACCTTGTCTTGTAGTCCTCAGAAACATTAGAAAACAAGTAAAGCTTTCCTAATAAAGCTCATTCCTATTTATTTTTAATCAAATTTAAGTTTCTGAGACTTACAGAGTTTGTTCTATCAGGAAACATTCACAATAAAGCAATCTGTCGGTGGGGCCCCTACTTTGATACAGATTTTTGACCATCTGTTGCCTAGCGGGTCAGTAAACCAATAAAAGAATAATTGGAATTTTCGTGGCTGAATTCTCAGAAGAGCCCTCGGGAAGTCTCACCTTGATTTTGACCTGTTGGTTAGGTCTTATTCAGCAGACTTTTGTCATTTTCTTTTATTTTTTTTCTCCATTGAAAACTGAATCTGAGATAACAGGGGAAATAACTGTTGAAACAAGATACAGATTTCTTTACTTATGCTTAATCTTTGCTAGAGGCAAATCTAAAGATGTGATGTTCGTGTTTTGGATAGTTATTTCTAGAAATGTGCTGTTATTGAGAGGTCTGTGAGGGGAAAAATATACTGGTTTGATTGCAGTTTAACCCTTAAATCATAGAATCACAGAATGGTTTGGGTTGGAAGGGACATTAAATTAATTATTATTAAATCAATTATTCCAACCCCCCTGCCATGGCAGGGACACCTTCCCCTGGATTAGGTTGTTCAAGGCCCCATCCAGCCTGGCCTTGAACACCTCCAGGGATGGAGCATCCACAACCCTCCTCGGCAACCTGTTCCAGTGTCTAACTACCCTCAGAGTGAAGAATTTCTTTCTAATTTCCAATCTAAGTCTATCCTCTTCCAGTTTGAACCCATTACCCCTTGTGCTATCACTGCAGGCCTTTGTAAAATCTAGGATAACAATAAGAGGAACCAATTTCAGGCATAAAGTCTTCAGGTATTAAAAAAACCGAAACAAATCCAAAGAAACCCAAACCAAACAAAAGCTTAAAAGCCAAACCCAAACAGCAAGCCCAGAAATGCGTGTGTATCTCTTGACTGTCATCTGTGACAGAACTAAGGTCTGAATGCTTTGCAACAGAGGTTTAGCAGGCGTCTCCCTGTTGAGTGCACTCACGTATTTAGTCTTTGCTCCTTCCTTGAGCACTGTGTGAAGCACGTGGTGGGCATAAAGTCTTTAATGACATATTGCTTCGAAACTTATAACAAAAATGATGAAAGTTGTCAGAGCTGTGGGAGCACAGGTCCAGCCCACACAAACCTTGTGTCAGGCTGAATGTTTAGCATGTCACAACCAAAAGGTGTTTCTCAATGGACAGTTTGGTAGGAGCTGTAGGGTTTGTAAAGTCTGCTCTTGCAGGGTAAGTGGGAACGCTTTGCCAGCAGAGTGCCTGGAGAACCCAAGCTCTTCCTGCAGAGAGCATGTTCTTTCTAAAGGCATGTTTAGTAGCCATGGAATAGAGTATGTGCCTCATCTGGAGTCCTGCCACCCTTGTCTCACCCAGAGTAGGTCCCTTTTGGATGGTAAGCAATGCATGCTTTTGGGTAGACTGTGCTGGAAGGGTCTGACTGTTCCCTTGGGCTGCTAATGTCTGTTTACTCATGCATAATGTATCCAGGCAGGATTAGCTAGATCCAGTATCAGATGGTGACATGAAAGAATGCTATCATTTTCCACTTAAAGTTATTGTCTTTTGAGTTGTATTTCTCTCTGATACTTGTGTTGAGAAGAGATAGTATTGCACCAAACACTCCCTAATAAATAATCATCTCAGATGTGAAAGGAACATACCAATTTTTGTACTTAATCTTTTGTCTGCATTTGGTTCCTGTGCAGTAGATTTCATCTACTGTTGTGCTGCTCTGGTACAACGCATCTTTTTACTCTGCAGTATCTGTGCTGAGCGCTTCCTTATAACCCCCTCATATGGATCTTAACTGCTGGTATGGGAATGACTTCATTAGCATCACTGCTATACGGTTGTAATGTTTTTCACTTCATTAAATGGTAACTATGGGCAAGTACTGTTTAAAACCACAGTCCCTGTAAATGATCAAAATGCTGTAGCTTACTGGCCATTCAGTGTGCCCATCAGACTGTAATCTTTGCATCTGTACATTGCTTTGCATGGTGGTGTGAGAAAGACATGCTTAAGCTTTCCGATGAAAAGAAGCATAGAATATCTGGGTCAGAATTATAAAATATTAGCATTTGGTTTGGCCCAGAGTTATATCTAGGTTCACTTCACTTCGTGGAACATCTTTCTACGTTCTTGAGTGACCTGTGGTTCAGGTAGCCTCATTGTATTCAGGTAGCCTGTTAATAGAGGTGTTATTCATCTTACTGAGTCATGATTGCAATTCAGAAACTGTAAGTGAAAGTCTTTCCTACAAAAGAATCTGGAGCCTGTCCGAGAAGTGGAAACACTTCATGTTTGGGGAACTGTGCTTTTAAGGCGCTCTGGCATAGCCCTACAGAGCAGGAACAGAGTGCAGAAGCTGATGCTAGAGAAGTGCTGTTAACTTCCATTTCCAACCCTGAAGGCAGCTGAACTCTGACAGATTTCTTGGCCCTGCAGTAGTGTTTTGGTTCAGATCAAGTATGTGCTGCTGAAAGAAATCTCCAGATCATTCCCTCTTCCCACTTTTGGTTCATGCTTGTGGAGCAGTATTGGATTGTGCAAACTGGATTTCTTTAAATTGAACTACATGAAACAGGCAGTCTTGGAGAGCAGTGAAGCACACCTCCGCTATTACTGGGCATCCAGTCTTTGCGACCAGAGTAGAACAAATCTGAAATAAACCTCGGCTCTCCTAAATATAATGATGAATTTAGGTCCGTGCTACCAGCTATTCCACTTTATGGATCCACATTTACTGTGCTGTAATACTAATATTAAAAGGTAATGTAATTCTTCCTTTTTTCTTTTTTAATAATTTATTTTTTCTGTTCCTATATTTTACATTTCAATAGTCAAAATAGTTCTAGGCGGGAATTGGCAGATACTTGATCCTTTAAGTACTATTACCAAATGTTGTTTTTTGTCGTTACATTCAGGCAAGATTTTTAGAATAAGGTCTTAGCTCCTGTTGCAGCCAAACTATTTTCATGTTTTTAAAGGATCAGTTTTGCTGACAAGCCCAACAACACAAAAACATTTTCTTCATCATGACATGTTGTAATTTCTCCTACTGCCTCTGTGGGACATGAAGAGTATAAAAAATTATCACAATTTTTAAAATGGAAAATTGCCAGCTCTAAGTATATAATTTCTAGGGGTGCCCATGCACTGGCTGCAGCTTTTCTTTTGCTGATTGAAATGACGACAGGGTACTTGTACTGATTTATGTTTTGTCACTCAAATTTGATTGAAAAATGTTTTAAACTTGTATTTTTATATTAGTGTTTGTGGATCACAAGAGCAGCTAACTCACAGGTGGAGCAAAGCCAAGCCATTTTTCATCACTGTTCAAGAACATGTTGTTTTCTCATAGTTTGAAAAGACATGTCTGTATTTTAATCTCTACATGAGAGAAAATACTTACAATAATTCATATGAAAGTGTTAGAATTTGAAGAAAGAAAGAAAAGGTTATTTGTGCTTTATTGTCATTTGTCCTGGATATTTAAGGTGACAACAGTTGCTCCTGCTGCATAATTGGTACAGAAAAAAAATGGAATTGGAAAGGCATGCCCAGGCTACAACATCAATATTCTCATCTTCCATATCTCACATTTATATACAAGGGTGCACAGCAACCTTAATATAGTACAGGGTACAAAAATTTCTCCTTGAGCAGACAGTGCCCCAGCATTAGCAGCTAGGTTGGAATAAAGGCAACAACGCATCTTAACACATTTCCTAGCTAGAAAGAGAAAGAATATTCCTTGGAGATAATAGAAATGGGTTAATGGTAAATATGAATAATGGAAGGATTTCCATGCCATAATTTTGGAATTAGGAAGTGCTTTTTGGAACTTGGGAGTTCCTAGGACTGCTAAGCTGCAGAAGGGGACAGCATGTGTCACTCTAGAAAATTTTAAGTAGCAAAAAAGGTACAGGATTTCTTGTTATAAACAAATGGTACTGTAATTTTTCTATAGTTAAGAAAATAGATACACAGTGTATGGTTTTATTCTGGTCCTGATTGTTAAACTCATCTGAAAAGACCTAATGGACTTTCAATTTTCCTTGCATAATTAATGGTAGAAGGAGAGCCAGCAACATGTCCCAGCGGCAGAGGGCTAATGGTGTCCTGGGCTGCATTAGGAGCATTGCCAGCAGGTCAAGGGAAGTGATCCTTCCCCTCTACTTAATATCTGTGAGGCCACGCCTGGAGTACTGGGTCCAGTTCTGGGCTCCACAGTACAAAAAAGATATGGAGCTACTGGACAGAGTCCAGCTAATGGCTACTAAGATAATGGATGGGAGCATCTCTCCTGTAGGGGTGGGAGAGGCTGGGACTGTTCAGCCTGCAAGAAAAGGCTCAGAGGGGAGCTCATCAGCGTATATAAATACCTGAAAGGGTAGGTTAAGTAGTGATGATGCAGGTGGCATATGGATGCTGTTGTCTCTTACACTGCCCAGTATCATCTCATTCTTTTCTGCCTTTCCATTTGTGTTCACTGTCTGCCTTGTATTTTATACTGAAGTTGTACATTTTGAGGGCAAGGAAATTTTTTTTCTTTTCTGTTTTGGTAACACAATAAGTATACTGAAGATAATATAATCAGTAGTGGTATTTGTTGTGGGATATATGAAATACTTTCATATAAGTCTTAGTTTAGTTTTAAATATGTATGCATTAAGATCCAAATGCTTATTACATTTGTTTAAAAATAATATTATGTATATAAGTTATTTCTTAAATGCAAAAAGGCATTTAAATTCAGTATGAGTAATTATTTCCATAGAAATTATTTCCCACCACAAGTACTGCTCTGTGCATAGGTCCAGGTCAGTAAGAGCTTTTCCTGTCTCTTAACGTGGGACTCCCAGAGAAGGCATGGAGTTGGGATTGGCTTTACTGCAGGAAAGGGGATAACTTTTCGGAGGGCTAAGTACATACTCAGTAGGAAATTGGAATCATTACTCCTCCTGCTTCCAGCATGAGATGTTTGGTTTGTTTGTTTGTTCGTATTTTTAAATTTTTGATTAACAGTTGTCATACTTTCTCGGTGTGGATGTGTTTCATGTCATTGTGTAGCTGTATCCGCTGTCACGCCAGTTATTTAGACTGACCCAGATCATATTAGTCAGAACAGAACGCTGAGCATCAGTGTTCTGCCAGCATTGGTACAAATCCTTGGGCAGTTTAAACAATACCAAATGTAAGACCATAAAGCAGGTTGTTTATCTGAATATGTTAACATAGATAGTGTCTAAGTATCCCTTGTCCTCATACAAACATTTCCTTCAGTTTCATTCATCAAAAAGTGTCCCCTTTTCCCAGCATCTGTGGATGCAGTTTCTAGCTTGGCTTTTTTGGGCGGGTGAATATTGTTTCCTGTGTGGGAATGGATGTGGCAGACTTTATATGCTTTGCAAGATGTAAGTGTTCTGATGTACAGCTCTTCTGGTAGAAATTGATTTTTGAAACTGGCTTTGACCATAGAAGCCAATATATTCATGCCGTTGGCTTGTTTCTTGGGTTCAGACATTGCTGACAGCCAGCCAAATTACTCATACAACCTTATTACTAAACTGGCTGTTCAAAGCCATTTCAGTTTTTCTTGGTGCAGCAGATGACATTTGTGAGCTGATTATATGAACCTGGGCCTTTCTAAGGCAACTCCAAACCTAGCTAGCAGAACCTTGATTCTGAGGAATTATCAGTCTTTGGGTTTGATAACTAATGGCAGCAAAGGACAGTCTCAGAAGGAATTGAAACCGTGTACCGTTAGTAGATACATGCCAATCAGTGTATTGGAATTTCTCTTTTCTTTTTTTTTAAGAAGTCCCTTGACACTAGAAATTGACAAAACAAAACTATTCTGAGAAGTGGTTAGGTGAGAAGTAGTTATGGAGGAGATCTGAATCTCACAGTTAATTTAATTGCTTGAGTATGTCTTTACCACTTACATCTCTCACACTTCCCTAGAATAAATGATTATTGAAGGGAGCTGGAATAGAACCATACTAAATCACCTCAGCTGGAATTTTAAATACCCCTTAATGGTGCTGTGTGAGGATGAACCTAATGAGTATTTTCTTTAGTGGCAGAACTGGTTTAAGAGGTTTCTGCCACACCCTTCATCACCTCCCTAATCATGCCAATGCAACTCTTTGAGGGCTGCATTGTATGCTTTTATTAGTGAAATGAGCTAGGTTTCAAACAAATGTCTTCACTTTCCCTTTTTTTTTTTTTTCCGACACCAGATAATTTTATCAATTCAGTTGACAGCACCTCTTCCTCCTCCAGTGCACACAGAACAGTTCCATTAGCTGAACTGAGGAGGTGGCAAAATGTAATGTCCAAATGGATTTCTCCTGCTTCAAAATCTATTATGGTGGAATTTTTCCTCCTCCTTTCTGTCATATAGCGTAGCTTATCTCAACCTGGCTTGAAATCAAAGTTCCCAGATTTAAGAAAACTGTTAGTGAAGTTGTGGGGTTTTTTTCACCCCTTTTTAATGTGTAACTGTTTTAATGTCTTAGTTTAATGGTATTGCTGTGTCTCAAATCTCTGTAAGAGTTTTGAAAAGCCTTTTCTAGCAGCACAATGCTACTGTTCTGCATATTTTTAAGCTATGAGCCAGTTTTCATGTCTGTTTTCAGTCCTATACATTTTCTCTTTTGTATTGCAGCAAAGAAAGGCTTTTATGCACCAGTGTGCTAAAAGGCTGGTTAACCACCTGCATATCAGCCATCTTTAAAGCTGGTCCTTCCCAGTGCACACCCTCTAGAAGTAGAAAAAAAACCAAAATAACTTTTCTGAAAGAATTTGATTTTCAGCAAATGCTTTGGCACATGTGGATATGCTGCATAATATAGCATATGTTTTTTCCTCATTTCTTTAGTTCTGTATGGTAGGTGATCTTTTTGCCTGAAAATTTATGGCCCAGTCAGTTGCTGTACTTCATGTAAAATTCCTAATCAGCTACTTCAACCTTAGCGTTGTTGGTTTCAGCTCTGTTGGGCAAGTTTCACTTTGGTTGCTGCTATGCTCTTCCCTGCAATAGGAAAAAATACTTGAGACTTACTTGTGATCTCTTTTACCACACAGATCTACTGTTGCCTGACATTTCTTTTTTATCTGTGAAAGTAACAGACCAGTTCTGAAGCAGGATGTAGTTCACTGTTAAACACAGTGGAAAATGCAAAGGTAGTGTAGAAATTATGTAAATATTCTCATTTACCTTCGTCATCATCATTCCAGTGAGTCATGTTGCGTTTGGGATGAATGAAAAATTTTTGCATTACTTCAGTATATCATTTCAGCTATTGGGGCATTTTGAGATTACAAGCAGACTTGAAGGGCTGACTTCTCTTCAGGGACACTGACTCAAACCTACAAAGGGAGGAGCACACTTGTTGTGTTGTGCCTCCACGTTGGGGTTGGGTGTTGTGACTCTGCCATCTGAACAGGGAGGATGCTGGATGTGCTAAAGATAACCCCCTCCCCATGCTGTAAAGCTTGGTGGTGCCACATAGGGCTGGTAGTGTTGTGACAGGTCACATGTGGCTAAGGGGACCTGAGGGAGTGTCAGCTTGACAAAACCTGTGGTAGAAAAGAGAGGGAAGAGCACCTAGCAGAAGAAAATAGGTGACACAAAACCATTGACTGTTTCAGTTATGAAGGGAGAAGAGTGAGCTTTAATGCTGTGGACAATGGTCCCTGTTCATGGGACCAGCCATCAAACACGTAAATGGACTTGTATAACTCACAGCACCATGTAAGTGTAAAAATGATTTAAGCATGTGAATGTAAAAAGATTTAAGCATTTAAATTTATTTTTTTTTTAAATAAACACTTTTGTAGACTAAGATGACATTCAAAATTACATCAGAAAAGATAAAGACATTTTGTATATTTAGGTAATGAAGTCATAAGAATAAATTGCTTTTAAGGGAAAAAAACAACTGTATGTAAACAGAACTGAAACTCAGCTGTCTACATCTTGTGGGATTTTGCTCTGCATGATCAATCAAATGTGGTCTGTCTCAAGACACTGAGCTAGTTAGAGTATTGCTCTTATTTAATTTGGCAAATCCTGCTGGTCTTGCATGTGGATTTTTTTGCTGTGAGCCTTTTTGAAGGAATGGTACCTCCAAGTTATGAATAGACAATAGAAGGGATTATATGTGAATAATATCCTTCTATCTCTGGTGTCACTTTTCTTCTGACTTTGGGGAGGTTATCTAAGGGTTTGGTTTTTCAAAGGTCAATGCTTTTAAATGGGTGGTTATTATCTGATATTTACACTATACATATGAAAATACAGCACTCCGTAAATCTTGTCTGTCTTCATAATCAGTAATACAGTTATCGGATATACTACATAGGCAATTTAATTCTAGTCATTCGTAGCAAGTTTCCTTAATAGAATAAGGAAATGTCTTCGTAAGTAGTCTCCTTTTTGTAAGCATTCTTTTCTTGTAACAAAAAGAGTATCTTAAGATTCCAATTGTAATGCTTCTGAATGCTTCTAATGCTTTTCCACCGAGAAAGGCAAATTGGCATACATTTTATTATCTGTTATTTATGTGGACTAGCATGCACTAGGCACTTTATGGAGGGAATTTCCCTGAACAGGTTACAGTACAAAGAAGCTACAAACAGGTGCAGGAGCAGAGATGGGAGGTAATGGAGCGCAAGTGTCTACAAGCAGATACGGAGTATCTCCTACCTCAGATCTGTAATTTCCTCTTTCAATATATGGCTGTGTTGGGTTTTTTAATGACTTTTTGTACAGTGATGATTAAGATTATAGGTATTGTTAGGAAAAGTCACACAAAAGCAATTTTGTACTGAGAAAAGCATGGATGTTTTCCTCCCCACTTGCCATAGCCTCAAATAGATAGAGCTGTAGCTCAAGCTTTACAATACAATCTCTGTATCCTGAGCAGCAAGCAAAGGCTGATCACTCATCCATTGCTTTTGGAAGATATCATCCTCTTACTGCAGCTGGCTGAGTGGAGCATATATTCTTTCCTTCGTCTGAAACTGTCAATACTCTTTAGTATTATTGTTCCTGTAATTGTTAACAGCTGAGGAACAGATACACAATCCCCTCAGCTGTCCTTTAAGTAAAGCAACAACCTCATCGGAATGGCAGAGCAGATCTTAGAAGGTAGCATCTGCTTCAGGCACCTCAACCAATTCTGTGAGCTGGGAGAATTTCTGTAAGGGTGAGCTAGGCAGGCTAGTCTGGACACCCAGTTTAATATAACCTTGTTGAAAATTTTCCTGTAGTAAAGTCTTTCTCATTCTGTGCTTTCCTCTGAGTCTGGATGCATACTATGTAGCACCTGGAAGGATAATATGGAATTATGAGAGAAGTACTGGAGAGGTAACAGAATCCCTCCTCACCAAGAACCCCTTCTCACCAAAGAATGACCTGGTTGCCGCTCAGGTCAGCACTGGAGGCTGGAACTGACACCATCAGCCTGCTCTGTGCGTAACAAACCAAGAACTGTCAGAGATACTCTTTTTGCCTTTTCTGTACATGTGATACAGATGTTTTGGTTCAAATTAATGAAAGCTTGGGTTAATTGTACAATGCAACCATATGTTAAATTTAAGAACCTGGAGATTGCAAGGGACTTTCTAGATCTGCAAGCTCAATGTCTGCTTGTCATGTATAGCCCCATGACACTGCACTGTCCATAAAGTCGCCAAGGTACATCAGGCTCCATTTTAAACATAGCTGGGTTCTTTCCCCAGTGCTAAAAGTGGATGACTGCTCTGAAACTCTTCTCTGAAGCTTAAAATTTTTTTCTAACTTCTTCACTGAACTTATTGGTGCTACATCAAAGCTATCTGTTTTTGTGGCAGCATTATGCTTCATGTAAAGCATTTCTTTTCCCTTGGTGATACTTGTATGCTGATGCATTAACAGGGAGATATTCTATCACTTTTCAGCCTCCATTCAGCTGTGCCGAGGAAGCCAACCACTTTTATCTTCCTGTCATGAAATAGTCTCTATTCCCCTGATGGATTCAATAACCTTTCTTTGCTCTTCTTCCACTGTGAATTCATTCTTTAAGTGTGGGTGTGCTGAATGAGGTAGATTGGTCCAGATGAGGTCTGTTCTGCATCTTACTCAACACACCTCTAGTTCTGCTTTACTGAAGACACCTTTATGTGATGCAGCATTGCAGTTGCTCTTTTTTGTGTTTGTATCACACGGGTTAGTTTTAGATATCCTCTGATCTATTCAAAACACATCTTTTTTCTCTTCCAAACTTGAGTTGATTGCCTGTCACAGAATGCTTTCAGGAAAACTAAGTGGCTGGGGCTGGCCCTGATGTGGATATGAGATAAGAAAATATAGAAAACAGAGTAAGAGAAAATCTTAGTTTGTGAAGTAGGGGAATGTCACAAGGGTTGTTCCATGGAGGCCTATGTTGGTGCTTATGCTGCTAAACATATTCCTAAATTACCTGGAAGAGAGAGGTAACAGTTTGGTAAAGACACAAAATTATATAAGGTAGTAAGGACGATGGAAGAGCCACAGGGCAACTGAGCAATAAAATGGCACTTAAAAATGAGTGTGGATAAAATGTTAAGTTATACACACAAAAAAACCAGTCATAGTTTCACATATCAACTGATGAGAGCTGCACTGGTAGATCCCTGGATACCTCTAGAGATCCTGGAATTCTGATAGACAGGGCTAAGAAAGTGTCAGCTCGGTGGTAGTCAGAAATGCCAGTCAAATCATAGAATACCAGGTCGGAAGGACCTCAAGGGTCATCTAGTCCAGCCTTTCTTTGCAAAAGCATGATCTATACAAGGTGGCCCAGCACCTTGTCTAGCCAAAACTTAAGTGTCCAGTGTTGGGGAATCTACCACTTCCCTGGGGAGATTATTCCAGGGGTTGATTGTCCTCATTCTGAAAAATTTTCCTGTGTCCAATCAGAATCTCCCCAGGAGTAACTTGTACCCATTACTCCTCATCATTTTCATGTGACCACTTGTAAAAAGGGAACCACCCTTTAAATACGGGAACCTGTCCAGTGTTACTAGGGATCGAGTAGAACACAAGGTGAGAAACCTCTGCAAGTTCATAAGTCTGATTCAGCTGCATCTGGTGTGCTCTGTGCAGTTCCCGTTCTCTTATCTCAAAGTGAATAAAGCAAACAAAAGGTGGGCAAGAAAAAAAAGCCATTTAATTAATATGATTTTCTGTGGTTCAAAAGACTAAGCTTGGGTAAATTATTCATAATGTCATTAAAATTCAAATACAACTGAAGTTTCCTATCGGGTTAGCTAACATGGATAAACTACACCTCATGCATTTCTTCTATAAGACTTTGTATGTTGTGATAAGACATTTTGCCCACCTTTCATTGCCTGGAAGTGTCTCTGTGTGTCTTAAATAAAAAGAAAGCTTCCTTTTCTTACTCTGCTGGAAAACTTAAAAGAGCAATGCTGCTACTATTGAATTCATTCATGTAGGGGGGAAGTCTCTCAGGTTCATATAATACCTAAAGGGGCTTGCAGACCAGGCAGTTTCATGGGGGAGCAGGCAGGAGGTTCCCACAGGAGCCCTCAGTCTGTCTGGTCCACTGCTGTTGACTGGGCAAATGCAGAGTGAGCCCACCTCATATGTCAGAAGCAGCATGACCCTGTGCTCACTGAGCTCTGTCTGGGCTCCTCAAGATAGCTAGTTGCAGTAGCTCTTGGAAAATGCCTTGTTGTATAGCACTAATGTAACCCAAATGAGCTGACGGATCTGGGGGGGCCTGCAAAATTACTAGGGCCTGTCTGCACTTGCTTGGTTTGGTATCAGTGACTGCCCAAACTAGATTGCAAGATGTTTTCTTGCTACAGTGAAAACAAAATACTTTTTTCTTTTTTTT